>OY764962.1:55529239-55810976 GCA_963668005.1 Melieria crassipennis | reverse complement strand
AGACAGTAATAAATGTATAGTAAAAAGGCATTAATTGCTGCCGAAGTGGGCCCACTTGGGCTGTCAAAGGGGAGAGATGCCACGCTCACAGCTCGCAGCTCACCTGTCAGTGCGCGTAGATGCGCAATCGAACCGAGCTGTGCTGAGTACTTGAAGATCACTTCAGACAACGCTATGATTTGGTAAAACCAAAGTGTAAAATTAAAACATTACATCAGGCAGCAACTCGGCGCGTAATACGGTCCTAGCATCGGCAGCAACAGGCCCAATGCAGCAGCTGATTCTTGCTAATTGCCGATACCGTTGGACAGCGCACCACCCCTGGCAGTTAGTTGAAGAGGTTTCTCTGCGTTGCTTTGCGTTTGCTGCTCTTTGAGACGTTTTGTGCCGCTCTTGTTGTTGTTCTTGAAGAACGCCGGCCCGCAACATTAGCGCCAGTGCCAGCGTCTGTAGCCGCTTTGCCGCTTCAGCGTTGGCTATAAAATCGCCGCACATCAGAACTGGCAACATCAGTCAACGAAAAACAACACAACAATTCGCACAGCGCTACATTTTGGCTTAGTTTCAGTTTCGGCACAAAACAACAACAAAAATGTTACTGGTAGGTCAAAGGGCCGCAGCAAAAAATTAAACGAAAAAATTATAAAATTTGGCGCTTATTGCTTCTTCTGTTTGCTGCTTCGTTACAGTCGGTCGTCTCGGTGGCGTTCTGCGCACTGCTCATTGAACTAAGCGCTGCCGGCCAGCTGTCCAGCAGGTATCTGCCGCCCAACTATGCGGGCAGCTCGGGCGGTCATGGCAACTTTCTGCAGCGTCCCAGTGCAGCGCGACCCTCTAATCAGTATTTGGCGCCGCAGGCAAGCAGTCCGCACTATCACGGCGTGAGCGGAAATGCGGGGCCGGTGCGTTACGGGGACGCTGGAGCTAGCGCTGGTGGACACGGCGCACATTTCGGCGGTGGTGGCGGTCATAATGCGGCCGCAGCGCAAATTCCTGTACTGCGAAACGAGTACAACAACGATGGCAACGGAAATTACAATTTCGGGTGAGTTTGTTTAGTGAAATGATTTGAAAAGAAAATAGTTAGAGCGGGGCTCACAAGGTAACAAATTTGCATTCAACTTGCACAGGACTTGGTGGAACTTATGCAAAAAATTGTATATAGAATCGTGTTTAGGGAAACGATAATTGAAAAAGAGGCTACGCGATTCTCAAAAGTATCTTTTCAAAGTACTCTTAAGTGCTTATTACCGACACTTGTGCTTAGTATGGAAAATCCTAAGCAATTAAAATTGATTCTTCAACCAAATACATTCAGTTCCAATTGATTTTCTTCGAAAAATAGTGATCGAAAAAAAATCGATTCTTCAACCAAATAAATTTCTCAGTTCCAATTGATTTTCTTCGAAAAATATTCAGTATTGAAAAGTACTTAGAATCAAATGGTTACTCTGTAAGTACTTAGTATGGAATCAATTCTTGTACTCAGTATCAAAAAGTACTTAGTATGGAATCAATCCTTGTACTCAGTATCAAAAAGTACTTAGTACGGAGTCAATTCTTGAACTAGGTATCAAGCAGTACTCAGTCCAAAATTGATTCGTACAAGCAGCATTGAAAAATATTCTCTCTACAATTGATTTATGTGTGCAGTATCAGAAAGAACTCAATTTCCAATCGATTCTTGTACTTAGTAGCAAAAAGTATCAGCATGCAATCGATTATTCGAATGAGTATCGAAAAGTACTCTATGTTGAGTCAATACTTCTACTCAGCATCAAAAAGTACTTAGTATGGAATCAATTCTTGCACTCAGTGTAAAACAGTACAGAAAGAATTAAATTTTAAATCGATTCTTGTACTTAGTAGAGAAAAGTACTCAGTACGCAATCCATTCCTGTATTCAGTATAGAAAAATAGTTCTATATTGAGTCAATACTTCTACTCAGCATAAAAAGTACTTAGTATGGAATCAATTCTTGTGCTCAGTATCAAACAGCAGTCAGTCCCAAATCGATTCTTACCAGCAGCATTGAAAAATATTCTGATTAATTTTTTCAGGTACAAGTAGAGAAAAGTACTCAGTACGCAATCCATTCCGGTATTCAGTATAGAAAAGTACTTCTATATTGAGTCAATACTTCTACTCAGCATCAAAAAGTACTCAGTACGCAATTCTGGTACGATTATGGTACTCGCTATTGAAAAAGTTCCAATCCAATCAGTTCTTGTACCCTGTATCAAAAAGTACCTACTTTGTCAGGAATCAAATTTTGTAGTAGAGTAGTAGAGAAAAATAGGAGAATATGGAGAACATTACTCCATATTGAGTCAATACTTGTTCTCAGTATCAAAAGTTATTCAGTCTTCAATCGATTCTTACATTCGAGTATAGAAAACAATTGCAATCCAAACAATTCTTGTTCTCATTTTCAAAAAGTACTCTGTCAAGAATCAAATTTTGTAGTAGAGTACAAAGAGTATTAAGTTTCCAATCGATTCTCCTTCCCCACATTGAAATACATTCATTTTTTTGCTTCTTTGCAGCTTCGAGACGGGCAACGGCATCAAGCGCGACGAGACGGGCGAACTCAGTGGCAGCTGGCCGCACGGCTCCCTCAACGTGATGGGCTCCTACTCGTACACCGGCGACGATGGACGCACCTACACCGTCAACTATCACGCTGACGATACCGGCTTTCATGCTGAAGGCGATCATCTGCCTACGTCGCCACCACTGACCGGTCATGGTGGTGGCGTCGGTGCGGGATACGGTGGCGGACGCAGCGGCGGTCATGGTGCCTATGAGGGTGCAGCCAGCGCGCAGTCGCCCTCCTCACGTTATCTGCCTCCCGCACAAAACTACGCGCAACGACACTATTAAACGGCGCCGTCTCCGCTCTCTTTCCACTTTTACGCGACAGCATGCAGTATTAGTTCCATTGTGACGGATGCTTGTAGATAATAAATTTGTATTATTTAAATGAAAACAACAACAACAATGATTATTTCTGTGCAAATGCCACACCCATTGCGTTGGCAACAAGGCGTTATTTGAAAAGTTTTGCACCACTGTCGAACTCATTAGAATTCATTTTTGACTTTGAATTCACAAAACACAAACTTGAACACACACACACACACACACACGCGGGTCGGGTGCCGCATGCCACATGCAGCCATTATGCCAAAATGTTTACTCCGCTGCAGCAAGGCGCTTTGAAGTTCTATATTAACGTTGACGTGCCGTGAAAGGGTTGTAAGCGTTCAGCAGGTGACCAAGTGACGTACGAGCAGACAGCTTGGCCACCTTTGCTGCTGGTGAGTGGTCCTCAGTGCTGCTTGCGAAAAGTTAAAGCCTCGCACGCTCCTTCCTTGCTTCCTCTTCCCACACGCTGTACAACAATATTTGCGGTGTGGCAACTCTCAGCACACCCATACACTCACACCATGCACAAGCATTGTATGCAAATTTTTATGTCACTGTAAAAATCTGCGAAAATTTATGACTTCTTGAAAGCCAGCTGTATGCAATCGTGTACGATGGGTGCGGGCAAAGGGAACGGCGAAACGTTGAAACTGTGGCCGGTGCTTATTGTAGCAAGGAGATTTTCTGCGCATAGTAAAAGTGCATAATTTATGTGATTTCTTCTAAGCGACAGCTTTTCGCAACGATTTTAATTAATGTACAACAGCGGTTTTTAACGATTTCCTGAAGGATTTTTATTTTGTATTTTTCAATGAAAAGATGAAAAACAGTTTATGATAATTTGTTTTGTTGTGCATAATAATGATAAATTATTGACATTTAAATAAAGTGAGCAGTTATAAGTGGAGTAGGAGTGCGGTGAGTCAGTGGATGTCAGCGAGTTGGAGCTCAGCTCACTTAAATCAGGCGCAGACAAGCTTAAGTCAACACAATTTAACCAATGCAGTTCAGTGGACTTCCATGCAATACATTTTAATTGAATTTAAGTCGATTTAATTCGAAATCACGTTTATCAAACTCTAAACAATTATCTAAATAAAGTCTAAACTATTTTGAATAGCAAACGTCAGTGAATGGGAGCTCAGCTCACTTAAATCGATTCAATTAAATTAAATTCAATTCAATTCAATTCAATTCAATTCAATTCAATTCAATTCAATTAAATTCAATTTTATTCAATTCAATTCAATTCAATACAACTATTTAAATTAAATCTATACTATTTTGAATAGCAAACGTCAGTGAATGGGAGCTCAGCTCACTTAAATAAATTAAATTAAATTAAATTTTATTAAATTCAATTCAATTCAATTCAATTTTATTCAATTCAATTCAATTCAATTCAATACAACTATTTAAATTAAATCTATACTATCCTTAATAGCAAACGTCAGTGAATGGGAGCTCAGCTCACTTAAATAAATTAAATTAAATTAAATTCAAATTAAATTAAATTAAATTCAATTCAATTTTATTAAATTCAATTCAATTCAATTCAATTCAATTCAATTCCATTTTATTCAATTCAATTCAATTCAATTCAATTCAATTCAATTCAATTCAACTCAATTCAATTCAATTCAATTCAATTCAATTCAATTCAATTCAATTCAATTCAATTCAATTCAATTCAATTCAATTCAATTCAATTCAATTCAATTCAATTCAATTCAATTCAATTCAATTCAATTCAATTCAATTCAATTCAATTCAATACAACTATTTAAATTAAATCTAAACTATTTTGAATAGCAAACGTCAGTGAATGGGAGCTCAGCTCAATTGAATACAATTTAATTCAACACATTTCAATACAATACAATTCCATTGAATACAATTTAATTGAACACAATTTTACTAAATACAACTCAATCCAACTCAAGTTCAATTCAATCCAACTCTACTCAACTATTAAAATTAAGTCTAAACTATTACAAATCGCAGACGTCAGTGAATTGGAGCTCAGCTCACTTAAATTAGGCACAGACTAGTGTAAAGTAACCCAATTCAACCAATTCAATTGAATTTAATTAAATCAATCCAATTCAGTTCAATTCAATTCAAGTTCAACTCTATCCAACTCGACTCAACTATCTAATTAATTAATTAATTTAAACTATTTTATATCAGACGTCAGTGAGTTGAAGCTCAGCTTATGTTAACCCAATTCAACTAATTCAATTCACGTTTAACTCTATCAAACTCTACCCAAATATCTTAATTAGTCTAACCCAGTTCAATTCAACTCAGGTCAATACAGCTTAGGTCAATTGCATGCCCCAACTCGACCCAACTTGTTCAACTCGAGAACCCAAACTAGACACCAACATCTCAGTGTAATCGAGTTCTCAATTCTTCATCAGTCCAAAAAATTAACTGAACCCTATTCAGAGCTACAACAACAACTAAACAGGTCAGCACAACCCAGTTCTAAACCTTTCCAGGCTCTAGCAGCTCCACATTAAACCAAATTGATTTAGTCTACTTTAACCCAACTTCAACCCAATCTAATCAAATTCATTTCAACTCTCTCTTTCCTAGTTCAGTTTAATTCACTGACCTCAATTTCTTAATTTGCGAGTATATTCAAGACATTTATTTTTAATTCTCTTATGACAACGTAATTCAACTTCATCTATCATAGTTCAGTTCAGTTAGGTCCAGATTGAGGTGGGCCAATCTCAATTCAGAAGAATTATTGTGCACTCGCTTAGGTCAATGCAATTTTGCAGCTCAGTTCAATACAGGATCAATTTTAATTACAGCTCAATTTTAATTCATTTGAATTTAATACACTTCAAGTCAGCTAAGTTAGCTGAATTGAGGTCTCTAGCTCTTCTAGTTAAACAGTTACAGCAGCAAGAACGAGCTGCCGGCATATTATTTGATTTTCTGTTAAGATATCAAAGACTTTCGACCCATTTTAGATAGTTGCAGATTTTAATTTAATTTCGAATGCTATATTTCAGGCCCTTAGCTTTTCTACCAAATTTAATTAAAATTTCCTATTGAGTTGAAAGTCTTGTAAATAAGTTAAATAATCCTAATTCGGTTTACTTTCAAATGCCACATTTCAGGCCTTCAACTTTTCTACTGAAATAAAGTTTCAGTTTTGTAACAAAGTTAAAGTTTAATAATCATAATTTGGTTTTCAAAAACTAGTTTTTACATCGGTTTTCTTGGCTTTGCAATACAATATCCAAGATCTTCTACCTATTTAAGCATTGTTGCGGACTTTTATGTTGTGGAAATAAAACAAATGGCATTCCTCGAACTTGTAGTAAATTCTAAAGATCTCCTGCTAGCAGCAGCCTCGCTTTATTGTCAATTGTTCAAGCAAAATAAATTCTCTGAAAGCTTTAAACATGACCGAATCAAGGCGATATTTTCCAATTCATGAACAGCATACGCCATTTTGTTCCCTTTTAAGTGTCCCTACAGCATTAACGATAACGATACTGTCACATGTGCCGTTGTTAATGCTCTCATACTACATACATACATACATACATACATATAAATATATCAAGTCATAGGCACAAAGGCGATGGAAGTAGGGCCACAGCTGGGAGTAGATGTGGATTAGGAATTCAATACGCCACCGCCCAACAAACTTTGGGAAAATTGAAAGGCGTGCGACTGCATTCTCGGCTGGCGCTTGCATGTATGCTACAAATTACAGTTTTCTTGCATATTTATGGGCGCATAGTTCAATATCAAACAAGCTGCTATGGCATTTTTATACAATTTTCACCAGGTGCGTGTTTACTTTTCTTACACTTGTGCGCACGCAACAACAAACTACAAATACGTGAACTGAGAGGTGCACCGTGCACGCAATTTTTATGCTAGTTTTACTGTCGCAGTGCGCTCCAACTGACGCGTACAGCATGCAATGCAATAAACCAATTTGCGCTACAAATACAAACACACAGACAAACCTTTGTAAAGTGATTCGCATGGGATTGGTTTGAGAATTGCGTTCGCATATATTTTGCATTTTACATGATATTAGGTATTTGTATGGCGGAAATTAGCTGCCGCTGGTAACGAGCGCATTCGGACGTGTTGGAGTAACGCGAGAAACATTTGAATCCTAAAAATACGACTCCAGATGAACCTATTCAAATTTCCAGAGCAGCTGCTGCTGTCTAATTTTTCTGAATTATTCACCGCGAATGAATAAATCAAAGCCATGATGTATCTACGAATTGGCAGTGGCCATGCGTTGGCAGTCCCGCAGAGTCAACACATTATCGATACAGCGTTCGCTAAGACATTCGTCTTTGAGATGCCAATGCTTTAGATGGCGCATACGTGCACATTTATTGGCTTCCGGCTATAGAGCTACAAACTAGAGCATTCAATTTCGATATTTCGATTTCGATTCCCGAAATTCTGGATCCTAAGATTATTAAGCAGTTCTGAAATTTTTTCTTGAAGCTTTGAAATGCCGATTCCCACTTCAAAGGTGCAATGGAAGCCATAATATCCCAAAGACTACCGGAATTTTGGGATATGAAAGTTGCAATTCTGAGAATTCAGAAATTTCGGGATTTTTTAGAATTTCGTTGTATTTTTAGAGTTTAGGTGAAAATTCCAATTCCAACAATCTCGAATTCCCAAAATTTTTCGGGATTCTATTATACCTTTTATGTAAATTTGGAGATTTTATAAATGAAATCTCTTAATCTCGGAATTTTTTGGGCTTCTATTGTAAATTTCATGTACATTTGATAATTTAATCCCGAAATTCCGCACTTTTTGTGATTTCATTCCACTCTTTAAGTAAATTCGATTATTACAATACCGAAACCCCGAACTTTTTTGGGATTCATTTATACATTTTATAGAAATTTGGAATTTTCATGAATATACTTTAGGCAGCAGCCGTGGCTCAGTTGGTTCAAATACTGCCTGTATGTAGTAACACCTAAAAAAAATAACGGGAACGTTTTCTCTTTCGGTGGCTGTCCGCTCAGCTGGAAATGGCAAACCTCTGAGAGTAAAAATTGCTTATGAAAAAAAGCTCCCAACCTGCCGTTCGGAACCGGCATAAAACTGTAGGTCCCTCCACCCGCGTACAAATTCACACGCACAACACGGGTGGTTGCAGGAAGCTAGGCCTTAGTCTCGCGTAAGCGGGCTGTCGTGCCAGTCAATTATTATTATTACTTTCGGGACTTTTCCGGCCTTCTATTGTAAATTTCATGTACATTTGATAATTGCAGTCCTGAAATCCTGAACTTTTAGGGATTCTATTGCACCTTTATGGAAATTTGATTATTGCAATTCTGAAATCCTGAACTTTTTGTATTTTTTTTAAATAAATTTGATGGTTGCAACCGCAAAATCCCGGACTTTTTTGTGATTCATTAATGAAATCTTATACTTTTCGGAATTTTTCGGGCTTCTGTTGTCCTGTTCTGTTCTGTGCCGAACTTTTTGGGATTCCATTGCACCCTTTATGGAAACTTGATCATTGCAATTCTGAAATCCTGGACTTTTTTATGATTCTGTTCTAGTTTTTATAGAAATTTTATCATTGCAACCCCGAAATCGAAGACTTTGTGTGATTCCATTGCAATTTTTATGGAAAATTGATAATTTCAATCCTGAAATCCCGAACTTTTCGTGATTCCATTGCACTTTGTAAGAAAAATTTGATTATTGCAACGTTATTACGTTAAAAAACGACTAATCTTACGTTAGGGTCGTTTTCGACCCTCATATATGGAAGTTAGTACAAAAATGAACATTTATTTAAAACACCAAAACTTTTTGGTAAGTTTTATTCAAGAACTTAAAATAAAATACAATGGAAATATTTAATTGTAGTTTTTAAACACTTTCAAAGCATTTTACACACACATTGCGGTTGCGCTTATTTTTGCAGATATTTTTTAGGCTTCCGCAGCAGACAAGCTCTTTTTTATTTTGACATTGACAATTTGACATTTTATCACAATTAACTTTTTTATTTTAAATAAAATAAATAATAATATACAGTTTTACTTGCGTTTGCTAAGAAATCACGATGAAATTCTAATACGATATTTATTTTCGATATATAACGGGTCGAAAACGACCCGGATTGACAAAAATGACACAAATTACAAAAAATGCAAGCCAACTTAGTTTTTAAAATATGAAACGGTTTGATTTCGATAGATAATAGTCCGAGTAAGAAAGTCATGAAAAAACAGCTAAAAATAATAACAAATTTAAGAAATATTAAAAATACAAAAAAAATGTGGTCGAAAACAACCCCAACGTAGGTCTACGGTTAATGAAATCCTTTACTTTTCGGAACTTTTTGTGCTTCTATTGTAGATTTCAGGTTCAATTGATAATTGCAATTATAAAATCTTGAACATTTTGTGATTCAATTGCATCTTTTATGGAAGCTTGATCATTGCAATTCCGAAATCCCGGACTTTTTGGTATCCTATTGTACGTTTTAGTTAATTTCGATCATTGCAATCCCAAAATCCAGAACTTTTTTGTGATTCCATTGTACATTTTATGTAAATTTATTCATAGCAATCCCGAAATCCCTGACGTTTTGATAGTTTTCGAGATTCCATTACTATAAAGTTTCAGCTATGAAACCCATGATCTCAGTACATATTTCCTTTGCTTTGGGATTCGGAATTGAACACCTTAGCACAGACCTACTGGGCAACAGCACAGAGCTGCTTGACTTACGGCAGCCAGCAATGCGCGGCAACGCACATAAAGCAACAAAATCGCGCCCATAAATTTTAATGCCCTCTGCTCCGCGTAGTTTGCGCGCCAAACTTTGTTGTGCGCCACTTTCTTGCCAACAAACTCAAGTTTGCGCTAAACTCAAGTAGCCTCAAGATTTCAAATATGCACTTCCACACTCACACACACACATTTACATGCATACACCCGAGTAAATAAATGCCATTCAGCGTCGTTTGCTGTTTTATTGCTTTTTTATATTTTGTTGTTGCTGGCTTTGGCGCACGTTAAGTTTCACTTTCACTCGAATGCAGGCAACAAATCAAATTTTGAGTCCTACGCGCTGTGGGAATTGAGTCGATCTGGTATGGCAGCCAGACAAAAATTGCCCGTGGGTGAAATTTTGCTTGAATTTTGCATTAAATCAGACATTTTAAGTGTTGTTTGTAAAAAGCAATTGACAAACATTGCATGTGTACTGATTGACTAAATTTGTTAGGGGTGGCAACTATGCACACATCACCGACATAAGAGGTAGTTTAGTGTATTTAGCTCGATTTTATGGTGCACACTTAATTTAACTGCCAATTTCCGTGTTAATCCGGAATCCGAAATTAAATTAAAGGCACACAATTGTTTGAGTGGCATTTTGCTGCCTTGCCACATTCTGACGATTTGTTGTGAATCTGCACGCATTCAGCACAAATGACATAGCAATTATTCAAAGTATAACAATGGCAATGGGTGTGCTGAATGACGCTTGGACTGATTGTTTGGGGTGTCAGCATTTTTTTGTGACATTTTGGCGCATTGTTGTGAAAAGAAGGCTGAGTTGAGTTTGCGGGTAGTGCTAACCGAAATTGAGGCTTGAATTTTTTTCGACTTAAAGTGGGGTTTCGGGAACTTTTGACATAGATACCTATGAAAAGTTTAAAAGATTTGCTGATAAGGACAGAAATAAATTAAAATTTGGTTGTTTTGGGATATAAAAATCTGGCAAAAATACATGAAAAATATTAAATGAAATTGTTAACGTAATCATTTCATGTTAAATTATAGCCGCCTATTGACCTCGCTACTTGTCAACCTTATTGCCACATAAAGCTTTGGGCGTGAAGCATAAATTATGGAAAAATTCAATTTCACACACTCACACACACAAAGATACACAACCATACCCCAATGAAGACACCACGACTGTGTTTGACATGAGGGGTAGAATGTAATTTTTCAAGGAAATTGCTATTTTTATTTTCATTGTACTAATGGTATAAACATATACATGCACATAAGTTGACCCATGTATGTATGTATTTAGGTTCATATGTACAATATGAAAGTACGAACCTTTATTATTGGGACTATTTGTAGTTCATTATTTTTGATGGTAACATACAAATTGAATAAAATCAATTCGTTGTGACTAAAAATTGAATTCATTGCGCAACAGTGGGTACATTTAGGCTGATTCATTCAATTCCGGACTAGGTGACCAATTTATTTTTTGCTGCCAAAATAGTAATAAAAGGAAGGTTTCGTGGAGAATTTATACTCTAAAAATAAGCTTTTCTATGGATCGAGAAGTTAGTTATATCAACAAGAGATCGAATGCAAATAATACGAAACTTAAACTTAGAAGTTAACTTAATTGAAAGCTTAAACTGATTGAAACCAGTTGAAAAACCAGCCTGAGCCTGGAATTAATCTGAGCGGATTTATTAGTGACTCAATGTTCACATTTTTAAGTTAGTTTAACATTTTTCGCAGTTTTTTACATTTATATTAGAATTTTTTAATTTTCATTTTATGTAATATTTATTTCCTTTATATTTTTCTATTTTTGTTTTATTTCATTTTCTTGATTTGATTAAATTTTATACAAAACAACCCTAAACTTAGAACTTAACTTAATTGAAAGCTTAAACTGATTGAAACCAGCCTGAGCCTGGAATTAATCTGGGCGGATTTATTAGTGACTCAATGTTCACATTTTTAAGTTAGTTGAACATTTTTCGCAGTTTTTTACATTTATATTAGAATTTTTTAGTTTTCATTTTATGTAATATTTATTTCCTTGCTTTGATTTATATTTTACAGTGTAGTATGAATCATTTGCGAACAATACAAATTGTCGCCGCCAACTCGTCGCTAAATGGCTTGTCGCAGTCTAATGAATGTGCAGCCGCAAGGCAGCGCGCAAGGAAGCGCGGAGGCAAATTGGCGGAAAGACATTAATGCTGCCATGCAGCAGATTAAGACGTTAGATGCTTGATAATGAATATCTACTACATACGAACAGACAGACAGGCAGACCAGAGCTGAACGCTGCGCTTTGTAATTATGCGCCGGTGATGAGCTCTAAATATTCGCTGTCGCTGTGGCTGCCGCTGCGGCTGAGAATGTTGTACGCGCATAATGAACAATCATCAAGTGGCGAACAGCGTGCATCAGCGTAGCATATGAGAAAAGTTGGAATGAAAAATTTCATTCCATTACGAACGATCGAATGTGTGTGTGAGCGGAAGCAGCTGCTGCCGTACTGCCGGGCACACGACGGGGACGGCCTTTTGCTGCTGGAGTGCTACTTAAAAATGTAATAAGAAAGTTTGGCTCACAACACACACACACATTCACCGATATGCACATATTTGATTTTTCTTAGCTAAAAAGCGAGCAAATCTTGAAAGTTGCGCTCCTGTTGCTGGCGTGCGCAACTTTGTGGATTTGAAGCCTCCACACGATGATGTCGGCAAACGTCACAACACCAAACATCAACTATGGCCCGGGAGGCGGGCTCACTTGGGGCCAAATCGACGCTGACATCTTAAGTTGCTCGACAGCGGCTTCTACATGCAGCACTTAAGCGTTATTAGGCAGCAAGGACTCGCGTCGAAGCTCGTGTGCACGGCACATGGCAGCGTGCAACGGCCACGCGATAAATTTGCGGCAACAGGCAAAATAATAAATAAAATAAAAACACCACAAGTTGCGCTGCATGCAAAGCGTTAGGAGGGGACGAGAGAGCTGAGCGCCTCAGTGGCAACGTTGAAGTGCGCTAATCCAATGAGAAAGCAAGCTGTTCTAAGTTACTGGTGGAAGTTTCATATTGCATTACCGTTAGCGATGGCAATGCGAATGTATTTCGGGCATTTTTGGGGTTTTCAAATGTTAGAGTTTAGGACTAAGTTAGGTTGGGTTTAGCTGGTTGGCCGAATTGGGCGATCATAGACCTTTCAGAATCCCTAGTGGTACCAGGTGGAGTTATTTGGCGCTAAAAGCTGGTAAATTATTGATCGCTTAGAATCTGAATGTGTTTGAGTTAATAAGTAAATTAAAAATTTCCTAAATTTTTCAAAATCTATGCCATCCCGTAAATGATATTTTTCCTCTTTTCGTTTCGCTCATAGGAATTGCCACAAACACCCAAATTTCGTAATTTTTTCCGTGACATCTCCAACTGCCACATCTAACAACAGCAAAAAAGCTACAGCCATTCAACTGACAGTCCGAGGCAGTGGCTGGAGGCACAGCGGCTGTAGCCCGGAAGTAGCTTAGAAGTTGCCAAAGGAAATGCAACTCACCTGAAGCTAATTGAAGGTGAAAGCGTAAAGGAGTTTTGAGACAGCAAACCAAAAGAATCTGCCAACATTGAGGAGTTGTATCGAATGTGACGTGCAGCAATACGAATTAAATATGCGATGGCGCTCGACATGGAGCGGAATGTGGCCGTGGATGATAATGCGGTTGCGGCAATGATGAACAGCAACAGAAATGGAGCGCAACACAACACGCAGCAGCACATGAAATCGACCGACCGACGAACAGACACACACACACATATACACACACACACACATTAGGCGATTAGGCTGCCGAATGTTGGCGGCGCTTGCACGCTGATAAATGGATTGCTGTCACTGGAAGCGTAATGGAGTTGAAAAAGCAGCAGTCGCCGTTGTATGCGGTGAATTTAAAAGACTAGCGCCGAAAAGTGAGTGGGCGGCAGGTAGCCTACGGTAAAATTTCCGCATACAAAAAGTCGAAAAGTGCCAGAAAACACAACACGAAAGTTTTTCCAAGATTGCCGCCCAAAAAAAAAAGACGAAGAATGTTGAAGCGAGTCCTTGCGACGCGAAGCATTAGCGAAGCAGTGGCAGTGACAGTGATGCCATAAAAAATACATTGTCGGTGCTCGCTACTGATTGATTGTGTGCAACTTTAATGCGACTGACACTTCACGTAATCCCATTGCAATATTTTCATATCATATTTATGGCCAACGTTGCAGATGGAGTTGACTTGACGGCGCCGACTTCACTTTTTGGAATACACTTTGCTATTCTGTGTAAAGTGTGTGAGCTGTTTTTCGATTTTGTATTTCATTGTCTTGCTTTCCTTTTCAATTCGCTTGCGCAGCACTATAACAAATTTAATCTGTTGACTAAAAAAAAATCACTTCTACTTGGCCATTGTTGTAATCAATTATGTTAAAACGCGCACAATTGAAATCGATTGAATTGGGTAGCGAGTTGCCAGCCGTGTTTCAAATGGATTTTTATGTTAATGAACTGTTTCGATACATTTTAGCCAACGACTGCAAACAATAGAATCATCGGCAGCATAATTCGTATGCAACTTTGTTGTTGGCAATGGCAGCTGCTGCACGGTCTGTCGGCCTGTCGAAAGTTTCGGTTTCATTGTAAAAATGCTAAAATATGCGCATTAATTGTGGCACAAAATGAGATACAATACACCAAACCGAAATTGAACAACCACCCGACACGCTTCCACTTCACTAAAGCAATTTGTCGATGTAAAAAAGCGCAATTAGATTAATCACAAAATTAGCAATTGCAAGGCAGCACCTGCACCCTGTCTGATTGCTTTTCCCCAATTTTCCTGCCATTTTTCTTTTTTTTTATAAAGTTGCTGCAGCGTTGGTGCCATATGGTGTACACTTTTGTGTATAGGTGGCAGTTGATGTTAGCTGCTCTGTGCAGAGGTCACTCAACTGTCATTAGTGACTGACGGCTTAATTGAATGGTAGTAAGAAGAAGAAATTTTGAAAAATCAAAAACCAGTTTAATAGTTGCTCGATATACCGATGGGGTTTTATGGATGGTAAAGTTGGCACACACCCCAAGCAGCTACTGAAATTTTTTGGGTCAAGTTCTTGACAGTTGTGGGCGCTGGACATGATGCCAGCATCCTTGAAGTAGAAGATTAATTATTTAAAAAAATAAACTTTATTATTTTTTAATATTCTAGTTTTATCGATGCTCTGTTAACATTTTATTGTTTGATTGGATTCTAAATAAAGATATAGAAAGAAGAGTCGATTTCAGCGGTTCATAGTCATCCGTCTTAATGGACGAACCACATTGGTGGGATATAATAGGTTGAGATGGTAGCTTAGGAAGCTCACGTAGGTCAGGTTTGGCCTATTGTGCTACCATAAGTAGGAATCCGCTTTAAACACGCAATGTCCTGGGGGCAGAGAAGATCGATTGCAGTTATCTAATGAAACGACGCATGTTGTTAATGTCTTTGAATGAAGGGTTAGCAAGGTCAACTGGAAAAGGAGCTCTTAAGTGACATAGCTTTTCCCTGACTAAGACTAGCGATTTACCAAGAACCATACAATCCAAAAGGGCATACAATCAAATCGGAGAGAAAGTAAAACTTTTACTAGAAGTCCTTTGTCCCAAGTTAGTAAGGAAACTAAAAACACCAAAATCTAATCTAATGTAAACTTTTTACTAGAACATTTTTGTCCCGAGTTAGACAACTTTGAGCTTAAATAAAAATAATCTTAGAAGAGAATATTAAGTATAGTATCGTTATTGCATACAAAAACTGAACTGAAACCTATGAAACTATGAGCCTTCTTCTTTCAGTTGGCTAATTGGCACAACAGGTTTTGAATAAGTGAAGGCATCGGTAGGAAATGAGGTACAGATACAACTGGTGTTTCAAATTAGATTTAAATTTTATTCTGCTATTGAAATTTGAACGGATTACTACTTATTTCTGTTCGATCTTCTGCCAATCAGCTTTTGAATGAGTAAAGATATACCATAGATATTTCTGCTCTTTAGTTAGGACAGCTCACTTTAAGAAGGGAAAGACAAATTTTCGTTGTATGTATTTGATGAATCTGTTGTGAATCTTTACCACTGAGGGCCGATGTAGCCTTAACCAGTGGATGAATAAATAAGGTATGGATAGGAGGGAGAGCCAAGTAACTAATCTACATAAGATACCTTAAGTTTTAAAAAGTAATTCTTTAATATGTATTCATAAAATGCCGAAATATGCCTTTTAGTTTGTATATAGTTTTAAAGTCGATCCTAATATTTCGGTGGGAGGTGTTTTAACCCCCAAACCCCCCTGAATCCGCCTCTGCACAGATCACACAGGTTAAAAGAATTAATTTTATACATTCCCATGACATTTGAACGCCTTTCGTTTTTCTCGTTTCATGTTTTCGTTTCGTTTCGTTTTATCGAAGACAGAACATATACAAAGGAGGACTATACATTATTCGGTGCAAAATTTGCTAAACTCTCTTACGAATCACAGGAGATCTCTCAGATTAAATGACATCAGAACTCAAGGTATGACTCTAAGGTTGACTACGAACAGAGCATTCAATGTTGCACTGATGTTATGTAAAGGAATGTTTGGTTGGGTAAAAAGGTCCATCGAAACTAACCAAAACACCCTCAATAATTTTATTTGAAATTTGTGTTTAATTCAAATTTTCCATTTGATTAGAATTTCAGAGGTTTTATTTAATTTAAAAAAAAAACTCATCACTAATTGTTGCTCCATATAATTTTTCGCACCACTGGCAACACTGTCCAAACACATACAGCGCCACCTTTGGCAAAAATTCTTCTACCATTGCAAAGCTCCCCCGCTTCCTAACTTAAGCTCAAGCCCAGAGCTTAATTTAACTCGCAGACATTTTCGCATAAACATTTTCCTTGGTCGAGTTTTGTTTTACTTGTTTTTGTTGTGTTTCCGTCTTTTGGCGTTTGTAGAAATGTGCACTTCCGGCGCTGGCAAAAGGTTTCCCGCTTTGCCGAAAAACAAAAAGAATCGTTTTCAAACGGCTTTGTTGGCGGTCCCGCTGCCGCACTCACCTGCTTCTTCATGGTGTTAGAGAGTTCGTCGACGCATTCCTTACGCTCGAATCGTTCGAATTTGAAGCTGTTGGAGCGGTAAAGCTCATTGTCCTCGTGTCGACGGTTGCGGCACAGCCGGCGCATTATGATGTTGCCGCCGCCGCCGCCGCTGCTGCCGCCAAGACGTGGGCTGCGCACATGAAAAGGAAATAAAGAGAATTTCTTGAGCATTTCGGCGGTATGAATTATTTATGAAATATTCACTTAAAGTGCTTAATCCGTCGCGAGTGCAATGCGAGTGGTGTATGTGGTGTGATATGGTGGCGACTAAGCGTGCGACAATTGTCGAGGCGGTGCGCCATGTTGAGTGCAATGGCGCGGAAAGCGCGCCGCCGGTAGGACTCGATGGCATTATGGCAACGGCTGGGCTGTCAAGTCGTTTGAGCAATTGAAAGGCTGATTAAATAAAGTGTTGCGCTCTCTGTCCCGCAGCATTGCAGCAGCTCATCAAACCGGGTGCAAGACTTTGGTTTAGTTCGGGTCAAAACATTTTCGATTTTAAAATTATAATAGTTGTGCATCGAGACTAGGGTTGCCATAAGTTTTAGGGATCGACAGGGGCAACATATTTTGTTTTATTTTGTTTTGATTTATTTGATTTGTTTTATTTATTTTATTATATTATATTATATTATATTATATTATATTATATTATATTATATTATATTATATTATATTATATTATATTATATTATATTATATTATATTATATTATATTATATTATATTATATTATATTATATTATATTATATTATATTATATTATATTATATTATATTATATTATATTATATTATATTATATTATATTATATTATATTATATTATATTATATTATATTATATTATATTATATTATATTATATTATATTATATTATATTATATTATATTATATTATATTATATTATATTATATTATATTATATTATATTATATTATATTATATTATATTATATTATATTATATTATATTATATTATATTATAGTATATTATATTATATTATATTATATTATATTATATTATATTATATTATATTATATTATATTATATTATATTATATTATATAAATTATATTATATTATATTATACAAGGTGCAACCCAAAGTAAACAGGACTTTTATAAAATAAAGAAAACGGATGATTATTTTTGTATAATTCTTTTTATTTATTCAAAATACTCTCCTTCTGCTTCGATACAACGTTTTGCACGGTCCAAAAGCATTTGGAATGAGTGTTTTAGGTCATCGGCCGGCATCGCCTTCAGAATGTTGGTACAAGCCTTTTGGATGTCCTCAACGTCCTTATAACGGTTTCCTTTCATCGGCAAATGCAACTGACCGAATAAGTAGAAGTCACAGGGAGCCATATCAGGCGAATACGGTGAATGATTGATGGTAAAAATGCGATTTTTGGTCAAATAATCGGTCGTAACTAGGGCTCTGTGAGCCGGTGCATTATCATGCAATAAACGCCAACTTCCTTCCTCGCGATATTCTGGCCGAATACGACGAATGCGATGCACCAAACGCTTCAAAACTTCAACATAAAACAAAGCGTTAATTGTTTTTCCCGGTGGAACAAACTCTCGATGAATTATTCCCTTTGAATCGTAGAAACAAATGAGATGAGTTTTGATTTTTGACTTCTCACGGCGGGTTTTTTTCGGATTTGGCTCATCTGGGTGCTTCCATTCGGCACTTTGACGCTTTGTTTCGGGATCATATTGAAAGCACCACGTTTCGTCACCGGTTACGATGTTGAACAAGAAATTTGGATCACGTCTGGCTTCCCGAACGATGTCTTTTGCGTGCTCAATTCTCTGCGCTTTTTGGTCGTCGGTTAAAGTGTGCGGAATGAAGCGAGAACACACTTTACGGAGACCCAAATGTTCGGTTAAAATGCGGTCAATTGATGTTTTGGAGATGTTCAATTCCATTTCCATCAATTCCAATGATGATTTTGGCTGCATTTTGATAAAATCACGCACAGTTTTGATGGCATCGTCAGTAATCACAAATTTCGACTGGCCGACGTGTTCGTCGTCATTCAAGTCTTCACGACCATTCTTGAATCGATTCAACCACTCATTAACACGGCCACGGGATAAACAATCATCACCATAAACTTGCTTTAACAATTTAAACGTTTCGGTAAAAGTTTTACCAAGTTTAAAACAGAACTTAATATTAGCTCTTTGTTCGATCGACATTCTCGTACCAAAGTTAAAAACATACTGTCACATTGAGCGGGATATTTCGGCGTCTACTAGACCAAATGTCATGAAATTTAGACAGTATGTGAATGAAAGATGTACCTTTCCAACGCATGTCCTCACACATAGATGGCGCCACCAGTCCCTATTGCAAAAGTCCTGTTTACTTTGGGACGCACCTTGTATTATACAAACTTTTACCGAAACGTTTAAATTGTTAAAGCAAGTTTATGGTGATGATTGTTTATCCCGTGGCCGTGTTAATGAGTGGTTGAATCGATTCAAGAATGGTCGTGAAGACTTGAATGACGACGAACACGTCGGCCAGTCGAAATTTGTGATTACTGACGATGCCATCAAAACTGTGCGTGATTTTATCAAAATGCAGCCAAAATCATCATTGGAATTGATAGAAATGGAATTGAACATCTCCAAAACATCAATTGATCGCATTTTAACCGAACATTTGGGTCTCCGTAAAGTGTGTTCTCGCTTCATTCCGCACACTTTAACCGACGACCAAAAAGCGCAGAGAATTGAGCACGCAAAAGACATCGTTCGGGAAGCCAGACGTGATCCAAATTTCTTGTTCAACATCGTAACCGGTGACGAAACGTGGTGCTTTCAATATGATCCCGAAACAAAGCGTCAAAGTGCCGAATGGAAGCACCCAGATGAGCCAAATCCGAAAAAAACCCGCCGTGAGAAGTCAAAAATCAAAACTCATCTCATTTGTTTCTACGATTCAAAGGGAATAATTCATCGAGAGTTTGTTCCACCGGGAAAAACAATTAACGCTTTGTTTTATGTTGAAGTTTTGAAGCGTTTGGTGCATCGCATTCGTCGTATTCGGCCAGAATATCGCGAGGAAGGAAGTTGGCGTTTATTGCATGATAATGCACCGGCTCACAGAGCCCTAGTTACGACCGATTATTTGACCAAAAATCGCATTTTTACCATCAATCATTCACCGTATTCGCCTGATATGGCTCCCTGTGACTTCTACTTATTCGGTCAGTTGCATTTGCCGATGAAAGGAAACCGTTATAAGGACGTTGAGGACATCCAAAAGGCTTGTACCAACATTCTGAAGGCGATGCCGGCCGATGACCTAAAACACTCATTCCAAATGCTTTTGGACCGTGCAAAACATTGTATCGAAGCAGAAGGAGAGTATTTTGAATAAATAAAAAGAATTATACAAAAATAATCATCCGTTTTCTTTATTTTATAAAAGTCCTGTTTACTTTGGGTTGCACCTTGTATTATATTATAATATATTATATTATATTATATTATATTATATTATATTATATTATATTATATTATATTATATTATATTATATTATATTATATTATATTATATTATATTATATTATATTATATTATATTATATTATATTATATTATATTATATTATATTATATTATATTATATTATATTATATTATATTATATTATATTATATTATATTATATTATATTATATTATATTATATTATATTATATTATATTATATTATATTATATTATATTATATTATATTATATTATATTATATTATATTATATTATATTATATTATATTATATTATATTATATTATATTATATTATATTATATTATATTATATTATATTATATTATATTATATTATATTATATTATATTATATTATATTATATTATATTATATTATATTATATTATATTATATTATATTATATTATATTATATTATATTATATTATATTATATTATATTATATTATATTATATTATATTATATTATATTATATTATATTATATTATATTATATTATATTATATTATATTATATTATATTATATTATATTATATTATATTATATTATATTATATTATATTATATTATATTATATTATATTATATTATATTATATTATATTATATTATATTATATTATATTATATTATATTATATTATATTATATTATATTATATTATATTATATTATATTATATTATATTATATTATATTATAATATATTATATTATATTATATTATATTATATTATATTATATTATATTATATTATATTAGGGGTATTCTCGATGTCTTGCATAACCCTGACATCGTGCACGAAATGCATAACTGACATGGCCATGCATTTCGAGCAACGGCACTACAACAAAATACAAGCAAAAAAAGTTTGCATTTTTTGCATGTCATGCTACGCAAAAGCCCTTGTTTTGTGTGTGACATCGCGATTGTGCGACAGCCATTTAATGTTCTTCGTGTGCGCAAGCGTATTTTCTTCATATTTGGTTTTATTTCAACCTTTTTATATAATTTGCATATATGTCTTGCTTGCAGGTAGAAATGGATCAACCGAAAACCAAATTAAAAAGAAATGGAGAAAGTTTGTGGCTGTTTGCGGCATTTTTGCAATATTTGCAATGTGTGCTTTTTTGTGCGTTCTCGACAAGGTGTATTAATAAGGTGATGGCACTACTGCAAAAACAAAATTCCCATGTATTTTGTTAGTGCTTTTGGGCATCCTCGTTGTCAAAATCAAATCAAAACACAAGCAACACAAAAACAATTTTACCAATTTTTGACAATTAGGATGCCCATTCGCGAAAAATCAAAAGAAAATGAGAAGAAAGCAAAAGAAAATGAGAAGAAAAAAGTTTAATCAGCTGTGTTGCCACCACTACCTTATTAATGTGCCTTGGTTCTCGATGTGTAGCATTTTCCAGTCTTGCACGGTTGCATTTTTACGAATTCTTCCTCCGTGCAAGACATCGAGAATACCCCTATTATATTATATTATATTATATTGTTACGATAAGACAGTCTGTCGCTGTGCAAAGCAACCCTGTCGCTACGCGCCGTGCTATAATTCAATATGGCAACGACGGCCGCGATAATAAGGGAAACTTTTAGGCCAACCTGGCAATGATGGCAACTTTTAGTCCAACCTGGCAATGATGGAAACTTCTAGTCTAACCTGGCAATGATGGTCGCGATCATCATGGAAACCTTTAGTCCAATCCGGAACGTGCGAGAACGATCTGCGCGATGGCCGGACAGGTATAAAAGGCAGCCGGGTGCGGCGCAGCGAGTCAGTCTGATTTTGATTAGCGGAGTTGCCACGCGGAATAACTAAGCAAATATTTAAGTGTAAAGACAGTGAAGTGTGAATCTTTGTGAAATAAAGTGACTGTTGGGTTTTATTGACTGCGTTTGAGGAACTAAGTGTGTTTGTTTATTTCAAATTGCACAATCCAGTGATTCGTACTAGCCCACTAGAACTGGTATTTTCGTAACATTTGGTGTCAGAAGTGAGATTGTGCTACTGAATAAATAAAGGAAAAAAAAAAAAATTAAATAAAATTATAAAACGCAGACATGGTTAAACTCGAGCAACTGAAGGTGGACCAGCTGAAAAAGGAGCTGGCTGCCTGGAATTTGCCGACTGCTGGCGGAAAGGTGGAGTTGCAGCTGCGCTTGCGAGAGGCGTGTGAATCACGAGGCATCGATTGGACTGCACACGAGTTTGGAACGCAGGAGCAAGAAGCGTCGGCCAAAGTGGAGGAATCGCCTGCGGGTGCTGCGTCGATGCAAAGTACGGCTGCAGCGACTGCGTCACCACAAGCAATGGACATGAGCCAGCTAATAGTTGCAATGAGAGGCATGTTTCAGGAAACTTCTGCGAAAATTGAGAATGTCAGTCGGGAAAATCGTGAAATGTCGGCGCAGATGGCAGAGAAGCTGGAAACTACGAATCTCGAAATTTCGGCAAAAGTCGAGACTGCGAACCGAGAGATGGCAGAGCGAATGGAAGTCAAGCTTCAGGAAAATTCTGCGCGCTTGGAGCAGAAAGTGGAGGAAATCTCAGACAGGATTAATGGGAAAGTCGAGCACCTGGAGACGCGAGTAGAGCACTGGGATAAACGAGTCGACGACCTGGATGATTCCCTGAACAAACGGGTAGATAGTCTGGAAGACTCGATGAACAGAAAAATCGACGAGCGGCTTAGAGAGTTTCAGCTGCGAGCAAGGGTGCGGTCCGGTGAGGAAAGTTTTGCCATAGAAGCGCCTACTTATGATGGTACTACGTCGTTCGATACATTCAAGCTACAGTTCGACCTGGCTGCTCTGGAAAATCAGTGGACCGATATCAGGAAAGGTCGGAGACTGATACTGGCTCTAAGAGGTCCTGCGGCTGAGGTAATAAAAACAGTGCCGGAAAGTTTGAGAGGTGATTACGAGACCGTCATAAGGGCGCTGGCAGCCAAATGCAGTGACGAGCACAGCAAAATGGTGTATTACTGCGAGCTGAAGAACCGTAGACAAAGAGCCAACGAGGCGCTGCAAACGTATGCGGCAGATATTGAGCGGCTGGTACCACTGACTTACCCAGAATTCAGCATGGAAGTTTTGGAAAGGCTGAAGATCGAGGCGTTTATCGAAGGCATTCTTGACCCGGAGACTCGTGTGAGTACCTTGATGATGATGAAGCCGACGTTTCATGAGACGGTGACAAGTGCATTGATGTATGAAGCTGCCTGGAGGGGAAGTCTTCGACAGTCATCTGCGGAAAGGCGTCGAGTCGAATCTGGACGTGCCACGCAAAGCCGGCCAGTGAGCTCAGAGGTACCAACGAGGCTGCGGGCAATGTCATCTAGAATCAGTTGCTGGCGATGTGGCAAGCAAGGCCACATTTCACGAGACTGTCATCTGCGGGGGAAGCGTTCCGGAGAACAGGCGTCACCAAGATGTGCTGACGCGCCGCCACTCCGTCCGTGCAAAGTCAAATGCAGGCAGTGCTCGCGAGCCGGAAGCAAAGAACAGATAGTGGACGTCCGGTTGGTAAGCCAGAGGAAGCGTGGTCTGCGGAGAGGCTACAAAAAGACCAGCGTGAGGATGCGGATCTTGCAAAAATCGTCGAAGGCAAGAAGCAAGGCGCACGTCCAGACTGGCAGGAGATGGCCGGTGAAAGCCCGATCGCTAAGGCTTACTGGGCGCAGTGGGAAAGCCTGCGGCTGAAGGAACGATGCCTGTACCGCGAATGGGAGAGCGCGGATGGTCGGACCATCAACTCCCTAATGGTAGTGCCGAAATGCAGAATCAACGGGGTCATCGAGGCATACCATAACGACTCCAGTGGAGGGCACCTGGGCATCACCAAAACCGTCGCCAAAATAAAAAGACGATTCTACTGGTAGGATGTCAGGAGTCTGTAACCGACTGGATTAAGAGCTGCGACCGATGTTCAGCCGCGAAAGGGCCGACAAAAAGATCTCGAGGCCGCATGCAGCAGTACAACGTGGGAGCGCCCTTCGAGCGGATTGCTATGGACGTCGCCGGCCCATTCCCAACTAGCACTCAAGGCAACAAATATGTGCTGGTGGTAATGGATTACTTCAGCAAATGGCCCGAAGTGTACCCTATTCCTAACCAGGAGGCCACTACGATCTCGGAAAAGCTGGTAAACAGCTGGGTAGCCAGGTTCGGAGTTCCGTTGGAGTTGCATTCAGATCAAGGCCGGAATTTCGAGTCTGCGGTATTCAAGGAAGTGTGTGAGCTACTGGGGATAAAGAAAACTCGTACCACGCCTTTGCACCCACAGTCCGACGGCATGGTGGAACGCTTTAACCGGACACTGGAGGAATACCTGCGGAAAGTGGTAGGCGGGAATCAAAAGGATTGGGACACGCATATTCCCCTGTTCCTGATGGCGTATAGGTCAGCCCCGCATGATACGACATCACTCACTCCAGCCCGAGCAGTGTTCGGCACGGAGTTGCGGTTACCCGCCGACTTGAAGTTCGGGGTAGTCAGCACGACGGGAGGCGCTAAGACGGACTACGTGGTCAATAAGCGGGCGGAACTCGAGGAAATTCACCAGTTTATAAGAAGCCGCACCAAACTGGTCAGCGATAAGGCGAAAGCCCGATATGATCTACGGGCCAACTCAGCAGGGTTCCAAGGAGGCGATCTGGTAATGCTCTACAACCCGCAGCGGAGGAAAGGTTTGTCTCCGAAACTTCAAACGTCATGGGAAGGACCTTACAAAGTCGTGACTAGGATTAACGACGTGGTCTACAGGATTCAACGTTGCAGCAATAAAGGCGCTAAGCTGAAGGTAGTCCATTTGGAGCGCCTGGCGCCTTATCACAGCGGAACCTCGGCACTTGTTCGGGTCGAACAAGTCTAAGTGGTGGGCAGTGTAACGATAAAACAGTCTGTCGCTGTGCAAAGCAACCCTGTCGCTACGCGCCGTGCTATAATTCAATCTGGCAACGACGGCCGCGATAATAAGGGAAACTTTTAGGCCAACCTGGCAATGATGGCAACTTCTAGTCTAACCTGGCAATGATGGAAACTTCTAGTCTAACCTGGCAATGATGGTCGCGATCATCATGGAAACCTTTAGTCCAATCCGGAACGTGCGAGAACGATCTGCGCGATGGCCGGACAGGTATAAAAGGCAGCCGGGTGCGGCGCAGCGAGTCAGTCTGATTTTGATTAGCGGAGTTGCCACGCGGAATAACTAAGCAAATATTTAAGTGTAAAGACAGTGAAGTGTAAATCTTTGTGAAATAAAGTGACTGTTGGGTTTTATTGACTGCGTTTGAGGAACTAAGTGTGTTTGTTTATTTCAAATTGCACAATCCAGTGATTCGTACTAGCCCACTAGAACTGGTATTTTCGTAACAATATTATATTATATTATATTTTATTTTATTATATTATATTATATTATATTATATTATATTATATTACATTATATTATATTATATTATAAGCAGGGAAAGGATTTTGAGGACCTAAAAACCTATAAAAAAGGCAAAATAGGGCATTAAAAACTGTTAAAAAGGCAAAACAGGCATTTAATAATAAATAAGAAAAAAAAAAGGGGAAACGGTATGTATTTTTTAATAATTTTATTTCATCTGACGTATGCAACATACAATATTTATACCTCGTTTTTTGTAAAAGAAAAGGAACATCAAGGTTTTCAAAGATAGTTTAAAAACTAAAACTAAGATATTTTAATTGAAATGTTGGCATATTTTTAATTCTTATTTTAACTTCTCATATAAAAGCATAAAAGCCATACTTATATCAGAAAAAAAATAAAACAAATTTTTGCGCTAACCGAACTTTTTGATTTTGGCATGTTTTTTTCTTTAAATTTTCCACTGCACAACAAAAAATAACAATATAAAAACATCGATAAGTTAACGAAATTGCAATATTGCCACTTAATTTTTTTCAGTTTCAAGGTATTTTTGCGAAACAAAAGTTGGAAAATATTAAAAACGAAAGAAAAATAAAAAGGCGCTCGACAAATCTTGAAAACGGCATTTTGTGGCATTTATAGGTAAAATAGGCACTACAAAAGGCATTTATGGGTGAAAAAGGCAAACTGCCTTTTTAAGGCAAAAAAGGCAAATTAAAAGTGGTATATTTCTAATCAGGAGGACCTAATTCGTGCTCATTTTCAATCAGCAAACAAAAAAGGCAATTTCCACAAAATCCTTTCCCTGATTATAAGTATTATATTATATTTGATTTTATTTTATTGCATTTTATGAAAGATAGAAACGATAAAATAATTCGTGTAATTCTTTCATTTTAAAATTATTAAAAAATTTAGAGACACAACAGGATATAATAATCAAATTAACAAAAGTTAAGTAGTTTAAAGAGGATGAAAGTCTTGCAGCCTTTTATTTGATTTCAACAGATATTATAAAAAATATTTTAAATTTAAATTTAATCATCTCAGTTGTCAGCGGAATCTAAGTTTTCAACCACAGAGTTCAAATTTTAACAAACATAAATAAAAATTAATTTAAAAAAGATAAAAGCCCGGCAGCGTTTGAATGACTTCAACAAAAACTATATAAAGTTGTTTTTTTTTTAATAAAAAGCTGGCATTAACAATTTAAATTATTTTAAATTCTGCTGCATATAATGAAAACCGCAACCCTTAGCGCTCTTAGGTTGAGGTTGCTGGAAAGACAGAGCGTACGGCCACGGTAGTCTATTATCACAAGGGCAAAACATTATCTTCGGGAAAAACTATGATATCCGTACCCCCTCCCGTCTGGAATGGAAGAGGGGAAACATCTTAAATAACTTAGGCACCACAAACTACACTGACGGCTCCAAGATGGAATGCGGAGTAGGAGCAGGAGTCTTCTCCGAACATCTAAAGCTAAGTGTGTCTTTCCGACTCCCAAATACAGCAAGCGTTTTCCAGGCGGAAGTGTGCAGGATGGCACTGGCTGATACATCCTACAAAAGCCACACCACTATACATTCCGACAGCCTATCCACGATTAAAGCATTGGACTCGTTGATTTTATTGTCAAAACTAGTGCAGGAATGCAGGAAGATCCTCACAGAGCTAGCTCATCGGTTCAAAGTTACCCTGATATGGGTGCCAGGGCACAATAACATTGACGGGAACGAACGAGCCGATGAACTGGCTCGAAGAGGCTCCGCTCTTGATGAGAGTGAGGCGCTGACGGTTCTCGCCCCACTGGGCTCTATCAAGAGCGAGGTCTCCAAGGACTTCCTCGCCAAAGCTTACATTAGATGTCAGATGTCATTAGAATCAGTAGATCACTATGGCCAGCATATGATAAGAACAGGACCGCGGAGCTCTTAAATAAGGGCCGCCGGGACGTGGTGAGACTAATGGCAGTTATCACAGGTCACTGGCCCATTGGAGCTGGCATGCGGCTAAAATGGGGATTCCCTTCAATACCAGCTGTCACAGCTGTGAAAACCCAAACGAGAAGGAAACCGTCCATCATTATCTCTGCACCTGTCCGGCCTTGTCAAGAAGGAGATGGAAAACGATGGGAAAACCAACATTCCAGAATTTCGAAGAGATAGCGAAGTGCACCATACACTCGCTACTCTCTTTCATCAACCTCACGGATTGGATATAGGATATACACTGTAAAGGGTCCAGAAGACAAAACATCAGTATACCGTAAAGTACCTACCGGGAATAGTGGTAACAAAACGGCGCCAACGCTCTAATTGGATGTTCATGTTGGATGTAACATCGCCACTTGAACCAACCAAACATTTTAAATTCTGTGATAGGTTTAAAAGCAGAGAAAATCCTAAAAACTAGAATATATATCACAAAATCGGGCCATTACGGTAGCCCAATTCTAGACCCGGTCAGCTCTTAACAGTGCTGTCAGCTCTTAACAGTTTCTTTCTTAAAAATAGCGTGGGTCCAAATGTTCCACTTACGTTTTTAGTGTCATTTTTTCTATTCCATCCCAGGGTTAATGACATACAAATTAGCCAAACTAGCCGCTGGCGGCACGGACTGCCAAATGAGTTAGCACAGCAACCAAATGCTGCGCTTTGCATACATGGCGCTGTTTTCTTGCGCATAAATTAAGCTGTGACACCTCTGGATCGGATTGTAAATTGCAGATAGTTTCGTTTCATTAAGGACTCGCAAAGGGTCGCACACCAACACACCCACACACGCAGCATGTGTGGCGCGTGAAATGGTCTGTGCGCCAGTAAAAGTGTTTTCATTAACCGAACGCCACAAAAACAACATTTGACGCTCTCAGTCATTCACTTGCGCCAACAACAACTTCGACGCGCGGCGACAAGAGTTGGCCAATGCGCTGGCCAGGCGCCACACTTCCGCCGCGACGCTTGTCACTGGCTGCTGCTCACAAACAGACAACAGCCTGGATTTGCACGCCCCGCACACACTTCCACTCTGCTCGCATCAACCACGTGCTTCATTAGAGCGCAACGTGCCATGGCGCAGCGTTTGCATACAAATGTGAAAGCAACTGTGAGCTGCTGCCTTTTTTGTATGCGCATTTGTTATTGTTGTTGTTGCATTTCATCTACGTTTCACTCTTTCGAAAAAAAAAGTTTTCATATTTTTCCAACACCAGTCAGAGTCAGCGCCGGTGCGGTTGCCGTAGCCGGAGCACTGACGAGGTGATGGCGCATCGCCGAGGTGTCGGCGCTGATGGCTGTGTTTGTGCTGTTGTGTGCGTTGTTTTGCATTGGCAAAGAAGCGCGAAGCCAGAAACTGGGACAAACACACATGATAAGAGGCCCTCGAGTGAATAGCTTCGACTTGTTTAGCGCAATTCAGTGGAAATGTTTTTGTGGGCGCGCAAAGCGCAAAGCGGCAATGCGCGCGTTCACATACTCGCGCGGTTGTTACAAGTGCCGCAGGGTTGCCAACGCTTTGCGTGTGGTGGGTCGAACTGTGTGCGAACCTTTTTAAATTCTATGAATTTAAATTGATTGAAATAATTTGTGGGTGTGCCTGCTGAATAATGCAGCAGTGAAGAGGAGAATGATTCGGTCAATGGCGGCGGGATTGATGTGAATAATGGAATTGAATGTTGGTTAGCTTTGGACTTAAGTTATGTACATTTGTTGATTCGGTGAAGTCTAAGAGTTAAAGTGACTTAATTTAAATTAAATTAGCTTTTTGCAAGATGCTGAAGTACAGAGAATGGACAAGAATGTTTGAAGTTATATCAGCTAGATGGCAGAGATAGGTGAGATTAGTTGGAGTTAAGTTAAGTTAGGTTAGTTTTTATTTGGTTAGCATATCTTAAGAAACGAAATTAAGGGGGTATTCTAGTGTAGAAATTCGAAAAAATTTGATTTTTTATATTTTTCATATTTAGACTCTTTAAGAATAAGCCTCTAGGAGGATTTACAGAAATTCGAATTATTTTCGGAGTTATAGTTAATTTTGTGACGCGCGTTAAGTTAGTTAGATTAAGACTAAGACTAAGACTTAACTAAGACTTAAGACTAAGTAAGGCTAGATTAGGTTTTGTTTGGTAAGCTTATCTTAAGAAAGGAAATTAAGGAGGTATTCTAGTGTAGAAATTCGAAAAAAATCGATTTTTTCATATTTTCCAAGTTTACATCTTTAAGAATAAACCTCTGAGAGGATTTACGGAATTTCGAATTATTTTCGGAGTTATAGTTAATTTTGTGACGCGCCACTCAGACTGCCCGAAATGAGACTGTAAACTTTAAACACATTTTTCTCGAAACAACGTTTTTTGATACGGTAGACGTGATATCTCAAGTCTATCAAAATTGTCTCGACGTAGTGGTTTTTATAATTTTTTTTTACTATTTTTTTAAAAATTACCTAAGTTGAAAAAAGGAGGCAAAAAATTACCTTTATTTTCAGAAATTTTGTGCAAACATTTTGTTTTTTTCAAATCGGCTACGTCCAGATAACTCTACATCTTTGTTTAATAAGAATTAACCTTATTTTTAAGTTTCAAATCACCAGGAGGATTGAAATCATGTCAACCAGAGGACATTTTTTTTTGAGTCCCCACTTTGCCGGCCTCTATCCACTTCAATTTTAATTTTTATTTTAAATATAATACATTTTATATTTTTCAAGTATCAAAAAAAAACTGATAAAAACATGGATGCTAAAAATGATTAGGTACTGTTTTTTATTACGCTCGCAAAATCATTTCAAAATCGAGCCTCTAGACTAGAATACCCCCTTAAGAGCACCGAATATCACACTCTGACTAGGCAATTATTTCAGTGGAGAGTCCAATTTGATTTGAATTTTGATTCTTTAGATTTTTAATTGAATTTGCTAATGTTATTAGTTTTTGTTGGGCTTATTAAGTAACTTGAGTTCATGTGAAAAAAAAATTGTTGGAATGAAGGAATGATTTTTTTTGTAGTTACATAAGTCGAATGTAAGGAAAACAATTCAATGAAGAGTTTAATCACTTTGAATTTGCGTCCAATGTGAAAGGAAATTCACAAGAGGAACCCAATCGCTTTAAATTTCAGTCGCATGTAAGGAAAGAATATTCACAGAAAATCTCAATCAGGCCTGTTACAGTCGTATGTATGGAAATAAGGCCCACTAAAAGTCAAACTATGCTCAAGAACTTGTCGTAGTTAAGGCAAGGCTTTTCATAGTTAACAGAAGAACCCAATCGCTTTCAGTTTACGTTACGCGTAAGAAAGTAGATTCACGGAAGACCTGAATAACTTTCAATTTACGCCACACGTAGGGAAGAAGATCCACACAAAATCCCATCAGGTTCTATAAAAGTCGTATGTATGGAAATAAGACTCACTAAAAGTCAGCTATGCTCAAGAAATTTTCATAGTTAACTCGCAGGCAAGGAAGAAGATTCACGGAAGACCTCAATCACTTTCATTTTATGTTACGCGTAAGAAAGAAGCTCCACAGAAGACCCCAATCACTTTTAATTTAAGTCGCATGCAGGTTCAACCGATTCATAGAAGGTCCCAATCAGGCTCTATTAAAGTCGTATATCAACTTAAACGACCTCCGAGCGAAACGACATTTAAACACACAAAACTTACAGCACGCTTCAGTTGCGGCTGAGAATGCTGAAAGCGAAAGGCCTCCTCAGCGCATTGTCTGTGCACTCTTAAACCCGTGGGTATTTAGGCCAAAGTGGGCAGACGAATCGTTTGCCACCTGCGGCAGGTGAATGCTGCCAGTGCGCACGTCTTCCGCATGTCAATACCGCTTGGCATCGGCGCTGCCTTTATGCGAATGATGCAACAATACAAAGTAGTTGCGCTCACGAGCGCCTCGGCAATTTTATGGGCGACCACCGGGCAACAAGCAACAATCGAGGCTGCCACAAGTGGGCACGCAAAAATCTTAGATTTTTTGCACCTTTGCGTGCAAGCGGCTGCAGAGGGACGCACGAACGCGCAGGGCTTACGGCTGAGCAGCTGGAAATGGAAGCGGCAGTGCGCAGCGCAGTTTATGAAGGCACTCTTCAACAAAAGACAAGACAGAAAAGCAAAAGCAGAGAAAATAGCTCACAGACACTCGACAACTGCATCACAAGTGGCGCTACGAGAGGCGGTCGGAAGCGACTGCGGCAAGAACTACTGCAAAAATTGTGATAAATAAAAAAAGTAAAAGTTATAGTAAAAATGTAAAAGCAAATTGCTCAAGGGTCGTTGCTTGAGTGCGAGATGCTTGCCCTCGCACACACACACACACACACACACAACCACAGAGACATATGTGTGCATAAGTTCAACGCTTACATGGGGGCAGACACTTACCCGCACGGCTTGCAGTGAGTCATGTGCAAGTCCCAGTTCAAGTGGAAATTGAACATTCGCAGCTTGGCGACGGCGCGTTGTCGCAGGGAGACATCCGGCACGGCTGCTGCTGTTGACGCCGCTGTTGCTGTTGCTGATGCCGTTGTTGCTGTCGCTGTTGTTATGTGCGCGGCAGCGCTGCCGGATGCAGCGGTCGTCGCTTGCCGGCTGGGATTGGGATACATCATGACGGTGCCGCTGGGCGCGGAGCTGGCCATCATGCGGCTGGACGACGACGTCTGTGACTGGCGGTGATGGCGATGATTGCTGCCGCCGCCGCCGCCGGAGGACTCCTTGATGGTGTAGAAGCCGCCCGATGAGCTGCGCAGAGAGAAAGAGAACAGAAAGACCGGAGGGAAATTAGCAAAGCGGAAAAGTGGGTGTGCAAATACGCGCGTAACGGTGCCAACGTGGCAATTGTGCCAATGGTGAATGTCAAATTAGTGGCACTACTCGAGCGCAACCGCAACACACTTTCGTTTCGTTATGTTTAGCGCATACGGCGACTAAGCTGGGCTAATTACGCGCCACATTAGCACCTGTTCGCTTATGCAAATTGCCAGCTTAACGGCGCAAAATATCGCGCCGCCTGAACACAAGCTCACACACACACACATAAAAGTAGCCATGCCCACACAACTGCACGCACACCTGCATACAGCGATTGCGCGCGTAGTGGTAATTATTTATTAGCCCGACGCGTGTCGTTCCGAAACGCATTCGCAGCAAATGTTCTGCGGTTTGCGGCACAATGCAGCTGGCAAGGCGGTGTGTAGGTGCGGTGGGAGAGGAGAGGCAAGGCCAAGCAGAAGGAGCACTCCTTGCTGGCGGCAGTCGGCTGCTCGCTCCGCTCCCACGGCGCTGTGGCGGCGTCTCTTTGTATGCTTCTAATTATGCACATTAGGCGAAATTATAGTGTCTCAAGCCGCGACACGCAGGCGGCCACAGCAGCTGCGCGTGCTTTCAATTAAAGATTTTGTTTGCTTCGCTTTCGCTTGGTGGTTCTGTTGTTATTATTACAACAAAAACCTTGAACGAATACAGTTATTAAATTATGTTTACTGTTGCCACAGCGAGGGCGGCCATATCAGCGCCGGTGCACACCTTAAAAAGCGCACAAAAAATATGAAAAATTAAAACGAGTTGCTGTGAGTCGTGAACGACTGGTGCCATGCACTGCGAATTTAAATAATTTTTGTAACGGTTACGAAAAATTGGTAACGAAAAATTATATCAAAATATAGCTTTTATCTTATATCCATTTGAGAAGTTAAATATCAGAAATTTTTAAATAAACTTGTTGGTGCAATATATCTCAAAGCTGTAAACCAAAACTGTGGTTGATGCCCAACGCTTTCGGTCTAAACTATGAACGTAATCTTAAATAAACCTCTTTGATTCCAACTTTGATCTTAGTGCAATAAAACATCTCAAAAACCTCAAACCTGCGGTTGAAACCCAGGATCTCACATCCTGTGATGGTCAAAAATTCACTTTTTAAGTTTTGAAAGTGAGTAGTATAGATATCTTCTCTATACATACACTATGATCAATAAGTACCGGGACTGTGTATGTTAAATTTTCCGCCGTTTTTTTAGGTCGGTAGGACCTTAACTGACATCTGTGTCAAATTTTGAGCGGGATTGCATCATTAGTTTTTGTTTGGCAGCTGTTAGCGTCAGTCAACTTTTTGTACTTCGTCGCATTTTACAATGGATAATTTTGTTGATCAACGTATTTGTTTGAAATTTTGTCTTAAGAACGAAATTTCTTGTGCCAATGCGCTTAAAATGTTGCAGAAAGCATTTGGGGAGTCTGCTCTATCAAGAACCAGAGCGTTCGAGTGGTATAAAATGTTCAAAAGTGGTCGTGAAGTGGTCGAAGACTTTCCTCGTTCTGGACGTCCTTCAACATCGAATACCGACGAAAATGTTGAAATTGTGAAGAAAATCGTGCTTGAAAATCGTCATGTGAGCCTCAGAGAGATTTCTAACGATCTTAACATCTCTTATGGAAGCGCACAACACATTGTTGTCGATATTTTGCGCATGAAACGCGTCGCCGCACGGCTTGTTCCTCAAGACTTGAATTTCGTCCAAAAAGATCATCGAAAGCAAGTCGGCCTCGATAGCTCAGCGGGTAGCGCGCTGGCTTCTCATACCGAGCGCCCCGGGTTCGATTCCTGGCTTGGGTTGGAAAAAACACTCATCTACTTCTGTCGCTATCCACATGAAGGGAATGAGAATTACAAGAATCGCACAAGTGCGCTCTTGGCAGGCAATGGCAAAACCTCCAAGTGTGAAAGAAAAACTGCCCATCGCCGTTCGGATTCGGCGTTAAACTGTAGGTCCGCTCCCCTCCCTTTCCCCATCCGTTTGAAATGTGTGGTGTATCACATGTTGAAAAAAACAGTGTTGCATACGCATTTCAAACGGGTGGAATCTGTGGTATCACAACGGGCCCATTAAGAGGCCTAAATGTGTCTCATACAGAGGCAGCCACCTCAACCTAACCTAACCTAAGTGGCTGAAGACATGATTTCCGAAGCTAAGAAGGACCCAACATTCATGAAACGTATAATTACTGGTAATGAGGCATGGGTCTATGAATTCGACGTGACAATCATCCGAATGGCGTGCTGAAGGCGAGCCAAAACCAAAAAAAGTGCGCCAAAGTCGATCAAAATTCAAGGTTATACTCATTGTTTTCTTCGATTATCGTGGTGTGGTGCATTATGAATACGTTCCGACCGGTCAAAACGTTAATAAAGAGTATTACCTTGAAGTATTGAGGCGTTTGAGAGATGCTATTCGTAGAAAACGACCGGATTTGTGGGCCGATAACAGCTGGATTTTGCACCACGATAATGCGCCGTCTCACAAAGCACACATTATTCGCGATTATTTGAACAAACACAGTGTGAATATAATCGATCAGGCTCCCTATTCTCCAGATATGGCACCATGTGACTTTTTCCTGTTCTCCCGACTCAAGTTACCGCTTCGTGGAAAGAGATTTGAGTCCATAGAGGTCATAAAAGAAAATGCGACGCGAGAGCTGAAGGCCATGCCTGCTTCGGCTTACCAGAAGTGCATGGACGATTGGATTAAGCGTTGGCATATGTGTATTGCTTCAGATGGGGCTTATTTTGAAGGGGATAAAATAAATTTACCAGAAGAATAAAACAATTTCGTTTTTTTTGACACAGTCCCGGTACTTATTGATCATAGTGTATAATTGTTTTTCCTAACTGACTGATTCATCATCGCCCAGTCCAAACCGCTAAAGCTACAAATATAAAATTTGAGCCGTAGATACATCTTGAAAAATGAACCTCCGCGAAAACGGGATTTTTTGAAATTCGTAGTCAAAGCATGGGTAAAGGTGCTGTATGAAGAAACGAGATTAAACGAGGCCTATTGATTTCAATGCTCTAATTCAAACATAATTCGACACGTATTTTTTTAAAAAACCAAAATCTCACAAGATCAACAATGGGCTAAGGTGCGTATACGGGATGACTACAAAAAACTATGGGCCTATTGACTTCGAAAATTTTAAATATTGTTGAAATAAAAAAATAAACATGAGTTTTTACGCCTTTTGACTTTTTGAAAGTACTTCAAATGTGAAATTCGAAAATCAAAATTGGAGAAACTGTTAAAAAACATAAATTAATGGACCTTTTGTCTTCAAACTTGGTGAAAGTAATCTTAGTGAGAAATAATTCGATACGTGTTTTTCACTTTTTCGAATTAAAAATCTGACGGGTCAACGATGGGTTAAGAGTATGAATGGAGAAACAAGATAGGCCTTTCGAGTTCAAGCTTGGTGAAAGTATTTCAAATGAGATATAATTAGATAAGAATTTTTTTCATAAAAATCTGCAAAATCAACAAAGGGTTAATAAGAACTTGATTTATTGGCTTTATTCGCTTTAAACTTGCGTGCAAAGTCGCGGGGTCCTGCTAGTTTTATATAAACCCTGCCAGATTAAACAGATCACAGACTGACAAAGACCACGAAATCAATGGAGCAATCGACCACTGAGGCTCAGAGGTTTGAGGTTAAAAGAGGGTTATGGATTCTTGCTTCAAAAAACGTCAAATATACTATACGAAATTTTTTTCTCTGGCGAGTCTCTTCTCAGTGAGATCCGTTCATGAATTAGTGTTGCTCCTATTTCTAGATTCCATACAAACCCTAAATCTGCCGGTTATAGGGTAAGAATAAGTCATAGGAAAGCTCCCACTCCCCTTCCCCTTGCCAAAATGTAGCTGCGTATGTTTGCCAACTGCGTGTCAGACGGATGTAGAGTTTATCAGCGCAACAAGCTTGCGTCCGCTTTCGGCCAAAATCATAACATGTACGCTTTGTTGCTGTAATTTTAGTTGCTTCATTTTTTACTATCATGCTGTTTCCGGTTGTACTTCGCATTGGTGACGTTAACGGTGTCGCGGTCCCTTTCTGTCTGTGTCGCACAAATGTTGGTTTTGATTTCATAAAATGTAATTCGAATTCTTTTCACTCTGGTTGGAAGGCAATATTTGGTTCTGGCTCGAAATTAAAAAGTCGGTGGCGCTGCTGCCAGCTGACAGGCAGCCTCGTTAGCCGACAACTGCTAAACAGCCGGTCGGCGGGTCGGCGCGCCGGGTAACGGCTTGTATGTGTGGCTAAGGGCGTTTTTGCTTGTGGGCTGTGTGTTTTGCTTTAGTTTCGACCACAGCGCACCACCGCACAAACACACACACACACACACACATAAACTGCAAACTTGTATCTAATGAAAAACGCCTCGAACGTCACTAAACAAAGCCATAACAACCGCGTCACCCAGCGCCTCGTCACCATCGTTGTTACCGCTGCGTTGTCAACGTTCGAGCCTGACGCCTGGGTTGGTTGGCATTATGCGCTCGGCTGGGCTAAGACAAAAAGCGTACGAATTTAGTTAATTGGAGTCTGTTGTAGTTTATTTTATTGCATTTCATCGGTGGCGACAGGGTAATTTTGGGCTGGAATTTGGGTCAGCCAGAATGATGGGAAGGGGAAGGACTGCCGTACTGACATGTTACGGACTTGAATTTCTGATTTGCGTGAACATCGGAGGCACCTTGGTTGTTATTTATGACTGACATTAATATGGAAAGTGTTGAATATTTTTTGACGTTGCGCTGCACTGAAAGCATTATTACCCAATGTTGAGGTGAATCCTTTGACAGATTTGCAAGTCCTTGCAGTGAAGACAGTTGATGGGCGGTGAATATTGTGAAGGTAGTAGAAGCCAAAGGAAGAATGGAATGAAGTGAGCAATGAAAGACAATGAAGCAAATGAGGCGACAGTAAACAGTAAATGGTATGAAGAAGAGAAGGAGAGGAAAATGCCGATTAGATTTCAACCCTTAACCCTTAAGATTACTCTAACCTCTAGAAACCTGTATTCTTCTACAGAAAACTCACGCGAGCGTGTTGATGGATTGTTTGTGATTTATTTCGTGCGGAAAAAATGCAATATTCATATTAGACACGATGGCAAAAACTTTGATTAAGTTTAGTGTTGAGTTGTAAGTACTTAATTTTTATTAGAGTCGTTTAGTTTGATTAAGTTTAGTGTTGAGTTGCGAGCACTAAATTTTTATTAGAATCGTTAGAACTTGATATTAAAAAGCAATTATTCTGAGTACTCAAATTTACTTGGTACACTGTATTTATACTTTTGAGCATGAAACAAAAAATAAAGGTAGAACGCCTGTAAAATTTTTTACACTAAACGTGTTTATTGACGTTCTTCGTATTCGTAAAAGGCTTGAATCGTGATGCCACTTCGATATAATGTTAAATTAGAGATATTTAAGGTTCTAAGAATTTTAAGATCTTTTTTAAAAGAAACACGTGAAAACCTTTCACTGTGATTAATATAAATAATATTGTATTTATATTTAATAATATTTTGGGCGAAAGTATACAAATGTTAATGCGAATTCAACAGCAGATAATACATTTCAGTATTAAGAAAATGTTCAATAGATTTTCTAACAACAGTACTGTAGCACATTTTCAAAGGAGAACGCCAAAAAATCGTTGAGTTGGTTTAGTGGTTGGCTCTACCTTTATTTTCTGTATCATGCTTTTGAGTATTGAAAATCGAAGAAACAACACTTAATACTTTTGAGTATTGAAAATCGAAGAAACGATACTTAATGGTAGAGTTACCAGATGAAAAGTGGACTTAGGAGACGAACAAATGTCTAAAAGAAGGACATTTGTTTTACCATTTGATGTCTATTTAATACTTATTAACCCTGGAAGACTAACCAATACTATACTTTTCCATAAAGGGTCAAAATTACAATGCTCTAGGGTTAACGATCTTTATAAAATAATAATAATTAATAATTGACTGGCACGACAGCCCGCTTACGCGAGACTAAGGCCTAGCTTCCCGCAACCACCCGTGTTGTGCGTGTGAATTTGTACGCGGGTGGAAGGGACCTACAGTTTTATTCTTTATTCTTATTCCGAACGGCAGGTTGGGAGCTCTTTCATAAGCAATTTTTACTCTCAGAGGTTTGCCATTTCCAGCTGAGAGGACAGCCACCGAAAGAGAAAACGAGTTTTTCCCGTTTTTTTTTAGGTGTTATTACAGGCAGTATTTGAACCTGAGGTTGCTGCCTTCGACTCGCGGTCCAACGCACTAACCAACTGAGCCACGGCGGCTGCCGTTATAAAAACCATCTTTATAAAAGGAAAAAAATACTAAGTGTTTAACAAAGAGGGGGACCATTTTACTTTAAATGGAAAAGTAGGATATATCTTGAGGCTTTCGTCTGGTATTTGGATTTCTCTAGAATTGTTCAAAATGCCAAACAAATTGAATGTGACTGGACAAAAATCTGTGGGGAGAAGAATTGTTGATACAAATTTATGGGAACGGATTAATACTTAAGGATTAACGGATTAATACTTAAAACTTAGATTAATACTTGTATGATATATAATAGATTATGTATTGTACAGTCTTTACAAGGTCTATAGAGTAAATGTTAAAATCTCTAAAAATTATCTTCAAATTGGAAAAGCTATGGCAAACTTTTACTCATTTAATCTTGTTAAAATTTTTGGGGGGGTTAGTTTTACATTTTATCTCTCATTTAACCCTGTTAGGTCTGTTTTATGGTTTCTTGTTATTTTATTCTGCATAATGATAGCCTAATTGATGCTTGAAGCAACCACTTTGCTGCCTGTGAGCAAACTCTTTCGGGCGCGAGTTCAGTTTCGTGGCAGCCCTCTTAGTCATTTTTCCTACTTACAAGCTAAAAGCTTCCACTTCAATCGCCATCAACATTGCTTTGAGCATGTTTTTTTGTTAGCGCATCGCTGATTCGGTCATATTGTCAGACAGACAAGCCACCCTGCTGACGGACACAACTTGGTCACGTGCCAGGCACGCGCAGCTAATAAATAAACAGCCTCGCTGACATTATCACTTCAGATTCATTTCTAGTCAATGTTTTTGGTGTTGCTTGATGGTTTTTCTCTTGCCCCCCTCGCCCCCCCCACCCCGATGTCATCGTATGCAAATTAATTGAAGCGGCACAGAATTTTTGACGCTTTAACCCACCCACTGCCTAAAACAAATATGCATAGAAAAACAAATCAGCAAGCAATAAGCATTAATCATTTTCGACCCAATATCCACGAAGCTTTTACACAAATTTCTGCAAATTTGACTTAATCAACTTACGACATATTATCGCCGCCGCCGCCGCCCACACAGCTGACGCCGCTGCGGCGTGCTCGACTCTTGCGGCGCCGTCGTCTGCGTCGCTCCGACGAGGCGGTGCTGTTGAGCAGCACATGCTGACTCAGCGATTTGTCGATGCTGCCGGAGCCAGGCGGTGCGGGCAGCTGACCGCTGGCGGCCAAACGGCGTCCGGTTGCGGTGCTCGACGGCATATTGCTGCTGGTGCCTGTGGTGGTGTTGTTGTTGCTGGTGCCACAATTGCCACCGGGCGCAGCTAGGCCAGCAACGGCCACGACAATTTGGCCATCGCCAAAGCCGCCCGCCGAGCTAACGGTGTCCGTGGACTGAATGGTGGAAGTGGACTTGGAAGTGCGGCCGCCAAAGCTGTGATTGACCTTGCGCCACATGCGTTCCATGTTGGCGGCTGGTGACTAAGTGGAAACGGCACGGAATAGTTGTAATGTTGTCTAGCTAATGTGATTAACTTAGGGAGGTGTTTGGAAGCTGTTGAGTCATTATCAATAGACAGGAACTGTTTAGGTTGTTGTAGTTGTTGTTGATGTGGTTGTTGTAGCTATGACTGCCAGGGCAAAAGGAACCACTTTCATGCTGCTGCTGGTGGTGCCGCTGCTGAATAGGAAGCACATACTTGGCGTTCGCTCGCTCGCTCGCTCGTTCCCCACACGACACCAACGCGACTTCAACGCTGACTGCGACTCTGACTCTGCGACTGCGACGATTAACGTGCGCCGAACTTTGACTGTCTTCTGCGGTGTGCACTTTTAGGTTAAGCACTGCAACTGGATTTGGCTTAAGCCGGATAAGCGCATAAGTGCGGCCCGGATCCGATTGTGTTCTGGCAGTCGACGGGCATGTCAACGACACTGGCAGCCCCTGACGGTGCTTAGGCGCTGCATTCGGTCATTTAGTCATTAAGCGACAACAATTTATCGGCACTCGAGAACGCTTCAACGCCAACGTCGACACTACTGCGCGCACATTAACACGTGAAACGATAAATAAGCAAACCAAACAATTGACAGCGGCACAAATTGCTTTTAACTGTAGTTTCCGCCGAACGTTTGTGAGCGCAGCGCTACGCACACGAGTGGCAGCGGTAGCTTTTCCAGCACACAGCGCACTTGCGGCCACAGTGGGCTGGTCGGCCCGGTGCGCTTAAACGCGTCCGCAGACCAGTCAGACGGGTGTAGCGCCCGTTGGGTTGGGTTGGGGCCGAAGCAAGCACGGCGCCGTGCCCACGTTTACCCTCACCGCTGTTGCGCCGCGCTATGTATACAACAATCGGTTCAAAGGAATTTCGCCAACGCTGACGGGCAACATTGCACAGCTGCCTGCAGCCCCGTACGCACACCCCAGCACCCGCACACGCACACGCACAACGTGTGTATACAAATAATGCTAAATATTTTTATATTTTTTTGCTCGACACTTTTAAGAGTTTGTAGCTCGTTTTCGTTGCACTTTTAATTCAGCAAATATTTCTCGCACTAACGCACTGTCGCCGTTTTTTTCACTGGCAAGCAAAATTTTACACGTTTTTTCGCTACACAAAATCGTTAAAAACACACACGGCTGTACGGTGTACGTTCGCACGCTGCCACTCGGCTATCGGCGAGTCCTGCGGTTGGCACTAGCAAAGAATTTCCACCATAACCTCGTCGTGAGCTGCGAACATTTTCGGCAATATTTACACACAGCGAGCAGCAAAAAAACGAAACGAGCCTTCGAAAAGCTCGTTGCTATACGGCTTCAAGCTTTCGTTGCTCTCTTGCACCCACCACCACCTGTCAGATGACTAATGTCAACACATTGGCTCGCAGTTTCCGGCGCCGTACACAACGCCAGGACACAACACCCAGCAGTGCCCATTCAGAAAACCATGTTTAAAACTGTCAGCCACCAGCGAGTGAGTGAGTGAGCGAGCGGTCGTTGTGTGCGGCTGCGCACTGACAACAACAACAGCTGTAACTCGATGCACCCTTAGCGGCGGAAACTTGCAGTCAATTGGTGGGTAGCTGCCGGTTTGTGCCTTTGATGCTGCTGACCACAGTTTGGAAGCCACTGCTGCTTGCTGCTTGCTTGCTTTGTGTTTTTGTTGCAATTTGACATAGCGGTTGTTGTTTGGTAGCTTCTAACCTCGCATATCACTAGTTCATGAGATGAGCGGCTTATCAGTCGAAATTTCGTAGGCAGCTGATGTTAGTTCAGCTTACTTAGTTCTAGGTGGCACCCTACAACCGAATGCAGGCGCAATAGTTAACCGAAAATCTACAATTAAACTGACAGCGATAGGCTTATCATCTCTTCTAGTCAGGGGCGGATTCAGAAAAATATTTCGGCGAGGTTTCAAAAAGTAATTCTTCAATATTTATAAAATGCCTTTTAATTTGTATGTAGTTTTAAAGTCGATTCTAATATTTCGGGGGGCGGGGTTTCAACACCCAAAACCCGCTTCTAGTAGGTCAACCCATTAAGATAACTAATACAAGACAATAGGTAATACAATTTTTTTTCTATTTTTCGATAAATTTATTACATCATCCACGATGGTGTAGCGCACTTTTCACATTTCACAACCGCACCCAGTTGCTGCTCACTTCAGTTTTGACTTTTCAAAACCGTAATTCACTTTGGGCCGGCATCAGTCGGTTCCGATGTGCCGATAGCTTAGGCTGTGTCAAAATTCTTTGTCATATTGATCGGCAGAAATAATGGCAGTTCACTATATAAAATTTATGTGCTTTCTAACAACAACACTTTTGTTGGTGCTTCAATACGCTAACGCGGGCAGTGCAATCTGTGAGGGCAGTGATGGCTGCACAAATCCGCCACCGGACGTTGCACGTTTTGATAATTATCGCGTTTATTATGTAGAATTCGAAAACGATGAGCAGGTGCACATATTTCAACAGCTCGAAGCACAAAGCGATAGTTGTGTCTTCTATGGACACGCGCGGCATCCGCAACAGAAGCTGACAATTATGGTGGCAGCACACAAGGTGGCAGACTTTGTTGACCTGCTGAAGACCTATGAAGTCAAGCATCAAGTGCTGGTGAGTGGAAAGGAAGAAACAGAGTTGGGAGTGTGAACTTCACAATTGGCAGCAAATGAGGAATTGAGAGAATGAGCACTGCAGTTGTCAGAGAATTAAGTAAAAGAGAGAGACGTTGATCTTAATTAATCTTGCTATATATAAAATTCTTAAAATTGAAAGTTCAAGGTCTGTTTAGATGATGTTTCTGCAGTGGCGGATCCAGGGGGGGAGGGGGGGGGGGGTTTGGGGGTTGAAACCGCCCCCGAAATATGTGGATCGACTATAAAACTACATACAAATTAAAAGACATTTTATAAATTTTAAGGAATTACTTTTTAAACCCCCCCCCGAAATATTTTTCTGGATCCGCGCCTGTGTTTGTGTATAAAGCCATCATAAAAAATTAAGAGGTTATACTAAAAATAATTTTATTGAAATTACAATTTCATTGATTACTGCGAACATAGCCAGTCATACATACATACATAACTCTTGAACCACTCTCTTGATCAAAACTTTTATTCTCTACATAGATTTACAACTTCCAAGAGAACATCGATCGCAATCTAAAAGAGGTAATGCCCAAGGAAACCATCGCAGCGCAGTACGACTGGCAGCACTATTTCCATTTGGAGAGCATTTATGCCTGGATGGAGTGGATGGTGCAACAGCATCCCAACGAGCTCACACTTCTGGACATGGGCAACAGCGCTCAGGGCGTGCCCATCAAAGGCCTGAAGCTGTCCAAGCGGCCCGATAACAAAGCCATCTTCATTGAGAGCGGCATTCATGCGCGCGAGTGGATTGCGCCCGCCACGGCCACCTACCTCATTAACGAGCTGCTCAATTCCAACGATGCAACAACGCAACGCCTGGCCACCGACTACAACTGGATTGTCTTTCCGGTTGTCAATCCCGATGGCTACAAATTCACCTTCGAGGGTGATCGCATGTGGCGCAAGAATCGCCAACTCTTTGGCATTTGTCGTGGCGTCGATTTGAATCGCAACTATCCGGATCATTGGAATACGACTGGCACCAGCGGCGAACCCTGTCGCTACGACTACTCGGGTCCCAGCGCCGGCAGCGAAGAGGAAACGCTGCGACTGATGACATACCTACGCAATCACATAGCCACGGAACGCATCAGGACATATCTAGCGCTGCACTCCTACTCGCAAATAATAATGTTTCCCTATGGTCACACTGCCGAGCGTGTGGAAAACTACGATGACCTGACGGATATTGGCAAGAAGGCAGCGGCCAAGATTAAAGCTGTGAGCGGACGCATCTATCGCAGCGGCAGCATCTACGAGACCATCTATCCGTCGAGCGGCGGCTCCAAGGATTGGGCACACAACGAAATGAAAATTCCTATTACGTTCACGTTCGAGCTGCGCGGACCGTCCGACAGCAAGGATCTGTTTATACTGCCCGCCGACGAGATAACGCCCACCGCCCAGGAAGCTTCCGCTGCCATACTCACCATTGTCGAGGAGGCCGAACGCAAGGGTTACTACAGTTAAAGGAGCCGGTAGTCGGTTTTTTGCAATACTCGTATTTGACATTTTATTGCGTTTCGTTCTCGACATGGGTTAGCAATAGCTGAAAATTCATATATACAATAGCGCAAAGCCCATAATTTCTTGGCAAAAAGGCACAATTAATAAACTGCAGGCCATTTAAATTGTTAGCAAGAATTACTTTTAGTTCGTTATTACATAATAAACTAAGAAATATTGTAAAGATTTTAATGTTTCTCAAAAAGCACAAGTCGCAGTTTAGATGCTGCGACTTGCATGTCCCATAATTTCTTGCACACTGTACATTTTGCGGCATATATAATGAATGTTTCTTTGAAATTTTACCTCAAATTTACATACTCGTACATTGCCATAGTTGTTGCTTTCGTTTGAATACAATTTACGACTTAAACAAATTTTAATTTAGCAGCGCAGCAAACAGTTTGACTCTAGCTTTAGCAATGCTGTAGCGTCGTTCAGGAGCACTTGACACAAAAAAAATAATAATAATACTAATGATAATAATAATGATAATGTATTTAGTAAAAACACGAAGCTTCATATCCGTACTGGCTGTGCGCAGAAGTTAACATTTGGTATTGGGTGTTGCGCATTTGCTGCATTGTTCGTCCAGCAACTGGCGCTGTCCATTACCAACTCGTGTTCTGCTGTGCGTTTTGCTGAATGCGGCTCTCCCATTGCGCGATCAGACGATGCGGCGACGGAGCCTCCTCGGGATCGAGATCGCACAGCTGCGCCAGGGACATGGCTGGTCGCATGCTGCCGTTGCCTTTACAGAGCATTTTGCCCTCGAAGTCGGGGCTGGGCGTGGCTCTGTGAAGAGATAGAAGTGTTAGATGATTGTTGGAGAGATTTGTGGGAAGATAAAACCTCAGTTAAAAGGGTCAAAAAAGAAATGAGACATTTCCAGTCAAGACTAGGAAAGTTTTAGCTGAAAGTGCCGACCCAACTCAACAATTTGACTCATTATTTTCTCACCTTGGCGACAAGCTGTTCGAATTGAACTGCACCGAGTCGTAGAGTTCGCCGATCGATTTCGCCGTGCGCAGTTCTCGCGGACCGCGGCAATGCTCCTCCTCGGAATCATCTTCGTCGGATTCTAGGGCACTGCAATTAAAGTTATTTCACATTACAACAACAATTTCAGACGACAGTTTTCCCCAACTTACTCATTGCCAATGGAGTCGAGCAGATCCGAGGTCGATTGTCGTATCTTGTTGCGTTTCTTCAGTTCATGCTCGCGCTGTTTGAGGTCCTTGATTTCCTTTTGTATCTTCACCTCGGCCGGTACATAGCCGCGGCGTATGGGTTTGCCGTCGGCATCGCGCTCGATCACAGGCGGCGTCATTGTCACAGTCGGTATTACGATCCCGTTGACGTTGAAGTCCGTTATGAGCGGTGTGCCGTTGCCGTTGATGCTCGGTATGCCGCTCGCGGGCGTAATGGATGCCGAAGCGGGTAGATTGGTGCCCAGCAGCGTGGCGGCGGTCTTCGTGTTCAGAAAGATTTTATTGGCTGCAGCATTGATGTTGTTGTTGTTGGCGTTCATCTGCAGCTTGCCGCGCGAAGCAATGAAGCGCTGCATGACGCCCTTGTGCGCCGGATTGAAGGCGAACTGGCGCGGCTTGCCGATCGATGGCGGCAGTGTGGAAACGCTGCGCGTCATAATCTGACGCGGCGGCTCCGGCGTGATTGAGTAGCAGTTGGGCCCAATGTAGCGCTGCTCCTTGTGCGCACTGGGCGCTTTCAGTGTTTCGTTGTTGTTGCTGTTGTTGTTGGTGTCGTTGATGCTAATGTTGGTGTTGGTGCTGCTGCTGAGGATGTTGGCCGATACGCCGTTGACGGGGCTGGGCGAGGCTGAAATGCCCGAGTCATCGTCCAGGCTCTCTTTGCTGTTGACGCTCAGCGGCAGCGATGGCGTATTCAGCGAGCCGTCGTTGTTGCTGTTGAGCGTGCTCGGCGGCAATGGGCTGATCGACAGGCTGTTGTTGCTGTCGTTGTCGTTGTTGCTGCCGGTGTCGGTGCCGATGGCCGTGTTGCCATTGTGGTCACTGTAATCGCTCAGCGCGGCCGGTGCAATGCCTGACGTCAGCTGGCGGTGCTCCTCCTCGCGGCGCACGACCTCCTTGATTTCCTCCTGAATGCGCATCAGAGGATCGATTTTCTGCAAGTGCAAAAAAAAACCTTGTGCTACAGTGTAATGCGATACTGGGTGTGAAAAGGAAGCGCTGACGGGCAGCTAAGAGCGACTAATTACGAACCGAAAATGCGCCGCACTCTATGTAAACGAGTGTGTAAACAGTTGCTGCGACAGCCGGTGTCGGGTTACCCCAAATGACAAGTAAATGGTGGCGTCACATGTGCACTGCAACGCTTTACACTTGGCCGCTTTCATTTTCGGCGATGGCGGCGGGCACAAACCTGCTGCCACCAAGCTGACAACATGTGGCAAGGTCTGCCACCACGGTGACTACGCGGCGCAAATCGGGTTTTTCGGACGCAAAGCAATGCACAAAAGCAAAAGTTATTTTGTCTACTGTACACCAAAGCGCAAATATTTGGAAAGTCGAGCGGAAAGCGAACGTCAAACGAACGGGGCACAAGTTGCCAGCCGCAGTGGCAGCCAGTTTTCGCCTGACATTGAAATGGCCATTGTGGCGCTGCGGCAAAAACTACGCAAATAATGCCAACGATGGTTGATGACAGGTTGGTTGGTTGGTTGGTGCTGCAGCGACTGCCGGTTGACGTTAGCGTTGGCCCAAAGTCAAGGCGGCAATTAGGCGAGGTCAAAGCGCCAACTGAATGCCCGCGCTCTGACGGTTTGGCGTGTCAGCGCAACGACGGCGAGTTCAATGTTCAGAGAAAGCATCAACAACCTAAGTCGAGCCAGATGCATTCAACTTTTGCCAATGTTGCATGCTTTTATGGCTGCTGCTATTTTGCTTTCGCAGCGCCGCCGTTCAGCCGAAACTATTTCAAAGTGCACATTTTTGCAGCCACTCTCGAGGGGTCAGTCGAGGCAGTGGCGTGGCGGTAAAGAACAAAACGCGCACCAACTGCAGTGTGCATTAGGCGCAACCGCAGCCGAGTGCACAAAGACGAGTCACGCTGCATGCGCGCGTCACGTTGCAGCTCGACCTGGCCGACGCCATAATGCAGCATTGGGTGCATTGTTGGGCGTCACAAGTGGTGGCAAACACAGTTGGGAAATGGCGGGGCAGGAAGTGCGCTTAATGGCGCGAATAGTGCTCGTTGTGGTGCTTGGACTTTGAGCTAAGCGGCCGAACGCGTGCGTTTGTGGTCTGGCAGAGCGTAATCAAAATGCTGGCAGAAGTGCTGGTTGGCAACTGTGGGAACAAAAATTAATGAAATGCCAAGCAACAAAAACTGGCAGTTTTAATACTTTTAGTATTTGGGGGGGAATTTTTGTTGAGAATGTAAAAAAAATAAGTAAGTACCTAATAAAAAATAAAGATTTTTTTCATCGAAAGATTATAATTTAGGGAATTTTTGGTTAGAAATATTAAATTAAAATTCTGAAAATTTACAGACAGTAAGCTATTTCTCCATCTAGGGGCATGCCCTGAGATTTGATTTTAATAAAGAAACACCATCTGAAATCTCAGAAATGTCTCATGTTTCACACAAATTAACCAACACTACAAGATTTGATAACCCGGAATAAGCAACTGGCGAACTAAATACCTGGATTGAGAAGAAGGTGCTAAAGTATTCAGTGAAGATCTAAATTTCTGGCCATAAAGTGGACTTTAAATCAGAGTAATGCAAGCTTTTCGAAATCCACAGGTTCGTAGAAGTTCTCAAAGGTAGTTTGGCAGCTTTTTTGCATGCAATTATTTCACTTTTACAAGCTGACCATTGCCTTTTTAGCAGCAGACAGCCTGCGAAAGAGAAATTTCATTCAAATATTTGGTTTTGCTTGAGTTGAGGGTTTAGTTTTACGGTCCCATTTTATTTTATCCGGAAGATGTATTGGCTTTAAACAGGCCTATGCTATCAAATTTAAACACCTACACGGCAGAGTGTTTTTTTTTCTTTTGCAAAATTCAGTTTTATGGCCCCATTTACTTTTTATATGAAAAATTTATGGGCAATAAAAAGGCCCAAACTATCAAATATAAACACTGATATGACAGTGTTGTTGTGTTGTTTTTTTTTCTGCAAAACAACCAAATAATATGCAAAAATTCACAAACGAATTTTCAAATGTTTCCTACTTCCTTCCGCAACATTTGTTGTATAACAGCACAGCGCCGTAATTGTTTTCCAATTAACACATACGTAATACTTTCGCCAATAAAATACAAATATGCAACACACACAACAAATACGCACAAATGCATTTTATACACGTTTTGTGGGTTACATTCCATTTCATTGGATGTCAACAATCAGCAAAACAAAAGACTCAAAACACATACTTGAATGCACAGGCCGCAGCACAGCAACAATAACAACAATACAGACAACAATAAGTAGCACAAATGACAAATGGCGTATTGCAATGACGACTGTTGTTGTTGTTGTTATAGATTGTTGTCAACACTTGAAAATTTCAAGCACGTAAATGCAACAGCAATAACAACAACAACTGCCACCATAGCACCAAAAACAAATAGACAAAAAGACCAAAGAAAAACCAACATAAAACGCACAATAATCGTAACGCATTGTGAATGACGATTGTTGTTGGTGTTTGTTATTGCTTGTGGTTTTTCCAAACTATTCGCTGGTTGGTACCGGCGGCCAATTGTTATTATTGTTCGTATTACTGTGTGTATGTGTATTGTACAAATTTTTTGGTTTTTGTTCACATGCGAGATTATGTCATTTGGATTGGCGGGCGACACGCACTCGATCGGTCATTCATTCGTTTACTCATTCGCTCATTCTTTTAGGCAGTTTAACACAGTTTAACCAAAACAAAGTATTTTTAAGTCAGTCATAACTAAGTCAGACTCAGTCATAAGGAAGTACTTTCCTAAAGATTGATTTTGGTGGCTATTAACACAGAACAAGGCGAATTATATAAATATTTTTAAATTTATTCCCATTGCTTTCTATTCATGACTACACACGTATTTTTTCCACTGCTTCCATTTCATATAAAATTAAATCAAAATCCTTGTTGAGATTCTGAAGTTTTGCAATATTTAAGGAATATTTTCCCCTGACTTGTTCGAATGTTGAATGAAGAGGATTTTAGATGAACTGAACTTATTTGTTAAGGACCACACAATGATAAAATAGAGAATATAAAATTAAAACCCAACTCTTTTTGCAAATTTTTAAGCTTTTGAACATTTAATTTATTTCTTTCCTAGTTATCTTCTTTGAATGTTGAGTAAAGCGAGTCTTAAATGAGCTGAAGTGGATTTAGAATCTTATTTGAAGGAAGAATAGCGCAAAGACAATCTTCGGCACATCATAAGAGAAAGTTTACATGATCATACAAAATATGAAAAATACAGAATTCTAAACAAGTTTTACATATTTCTTGACTCTAGTTAGTTATTTTAAATGTTTTTATGGTACAAAAGTAAATTTAAATTCACTAGACAAATTTTTACAATAGCAAGTTGAGAAAGGATATTTTATCAAATATCAAAATCTCATGCCATCAGCTTCAAAAGTAAACTTATTCAGTTGAAATGAGTGCAGTAGAAATGAGAATCAAATATGTACGCAGCACTCACACTCAAGATTTTTGTTGACTGGTGTAAATACGCTGGGCACAGAGATCGGCCCGCATTTTGCCTCGAACATAATCCGCTTAAGTGCAACATTGCTGCATTCGCTGAAAATCTCTCAAACAAACCATAAAAAAATAATGTCATTTCGCAATGATGTGTCGAAAATGCATTACAAAAAAAACAACAAATGTATCGAAATCTTTTTTTTGTTGCCATAAAGTTTTCACGCTCATCGGCGGCGATGGTGGTAGAAATTTCAGTGTGCTGCCAATGCGCTACGACAATTCGCTTCGTGTGGCTTCTGCCAATTTCTTTACATTCGCCTCGCCAGATCTGTGCAGCCGCTAAGGCGGTATTGTTCTTGCTGCGCTGTGATTGTGTGGTTATTTATTGTTGTTGGCTGGCATTGTACCGCCACACAATGGCCGCTTTCCAGCGTTCCACATGCGGAAGCACACACAAGCACACACACACACACATACAGAACGCGGACTCGCTCACTGGCGCACCGGTACAATGGAGGCGCTTGAACTCATTTGCGGATCGGGCGCTGTTTGTTGTGTTAACTGACCCGAAAACGTTTTGCGAAATTAGCAGCAAATCTTGAGCGTTTCTACGCTGGCTCTGCTTACCGTAAAATCGCAGAAAGAGAAAAGAAGCTGAAGAAAAAACAACGCAGCGATCTCATGTGAGCTGTGCGGCCGTTTCGCACATTCTGAAAGATTTAAAAGTAACAACAACAATGATAGTCACTGTGCGCAGCATTTCACTTTGTGCGCAATTAGCGACGGCACGATCCTCGCTACTGGCGCAGCAGCGAGCAGCGGGCATCGAGCATCGAACGTGTGCCGTACGATCGATTGGTCGGTCGCCTTTCAGCTGCAATCGTTGCTGTTGCAGTTGAAGTTTGAGTTGCTGTTGCTTTTTGCAATTGTTATTGTTTTCATCATTTCGTTCGTCTGTCTGTCGTACTGTTGGTTGTTCTGTTTGCCTGTCGATCGGTCTGTATGTGTGTTTCTGTGTAGCTGGTTCACATTGCGGGCTGATCTTGTTGCGCTGAGGCTAAAAACGTGAATTATTATACGAAAATTACTTGCAAGCGTTGCGCCTTTATTATTGAAAACGATTGAAATTAAATTAAGAAAGTTCAGCTGTGCGGCAAAACCAGGCCTGACGCTGAGCGGTTCTACGAGATATCACAATCACAATGCCGATACGAGTATAGCGAATCGGTCAAATCAGAATGCTGGGAAACTTTATTCTTGGGAAATTGTTCTAGAACAACAACAACAACGACACGAAATGGATTTAAGAATAACGCTGCAGAACGTGGTTATGATTTTAAAGAGCGTGTGAAATGATTCTGAATGATCGGTGAATACAAAAAGAAAAATAATTTATTTGCATTAAAAATTAAGTGAGAATCCTCTGCCAAGAAAATCAAAAAGGTTTATTGATGCGCCTCAACCAAGCAGAAAGAATAATTTGCTGTGACTGAACAAATGTGATTTCAGAACCATGGTGAGGCTCGTCATGAGATTGTTTTCGCTTAATGAGTACATCAAAGAATTCGGGGACGTACAGAGGACATTGAGCCTGCTGCTCTCTAAAAAGCGAATGTCCAAGTTTTGGACAATCCAGGCTCATATGCAAGATGACTCTAATGGAGCTGCTGGACTTGCTTCGCTTTACAAAAGCTATGGATCGGCTAAAAGAGATGCGGAGACTCTGAGAAACTTGATGTCGAATGATGATGAATCACTTAAACGTGAGACTGGCCAGATCTACTTCAAGTTGTTTCTAGTCAAGAGGGGAGACAATAATTGTGGTAAAGTAGACAGCAAGGTCTATTTGTCGGTGATCACCAACGCCTTCAACTTAATATAATAATAAATCTAATTCAAATTTCATTTATTTCAACTCAAATGCCTATCAAGACAATTGCTGTAGCTTCACTCATTAACGCCATTAACCAATTCCATTAATATGATTATTAATCATAAAACATAAAAATTTCATTTGATCAAAATCTGATCAAATATGATTTGATCTCATCAACTGACCCGAATGTCAATCAAAGTCATTGCCATAGCTTCACTCATTCAACGCTAATAAACCAATTGAAAATCATAATACAAAAATGTGTGCTTCCTTTTCTTAACCACCCATAGTGCAAATCAATAAACCGAAATCGCCAGCGAAATTACTATCTTTGACTGCACCCGGGCCACTCATTTCCGCTAATTGATTTGCTTTGATTGATGCGAATTGTTGGAGTGGCGCTGGCAGAAATGGTAAAACAGCAAATCGCGTGTTTGCTTTGCGTTTTGGAGGCGATTTGCGCAGCCAAATTCTTATCGCTCGCCGTTTTACGATGACTTAATTTCGGACTGATAAATATTGGCGCTTTGGCTAAATGCTTTTAACAACTGAGCGCATTGGCTATGACTGACTATTCGTGTGTATGTGTGTTGGTGTAAACACGCAGGGCTGCGGTAGCACTCAGAACGGCAAAACAATCCATCGCCAAAGTGATTTCAGTTGTCTGTCTGTTGTATGGTCAAAGCCAACGCTCTGCAGAAATTTGCAACAAAAAACTACAACAACATGAACTACAATAAAACTAAAACATTGATAAAGTTTGTGCAAAAATAGTTCAAGTAATAACGTTTGATTTGGCTCTTTTATTAGCATTGAAAAAAATATTGACAGCGTGAGTGGAGAGTTGGGGGTGAGCCAGACTGTGCCGGCGGCGCTGTCGTGACCGTAGCAAATTAAAAGTGTACTCTGCAACACTAAAAAATCGGAGCACGATTTTGTTCGTTTGTTTACAAGCCAACTGACTGGCCGCCAGACCAACTGGCTGACTGACTAACTAACTGACTGGCTTTGGCATTAGGGCGCCTTTCGGCGCAATTTGCTGACTGAGCGTGGAATTTTATTGAAAAATTTCGCACTTTGATGCAGGCGATTGGCTTATCGATTCTATTCATTTCGTTGGCCTAATGCGTTTTTGTTTGTTTTGAAATTGAAATTTATCGATGAGTATGAGAATTTATTTGTTTAGGTGTATGAATGTTGCCAGATGTGCGGTATTTTGAATTTTAAATACTTTACGGCTAGAAAGACTCACTTGGTTAACGTCTTTTTCTGTAATCTAGGAGATCTAGCTGATAATATTATATACCGACGAATGCTACTATCATTTACAGTCTACTTAGCTTCATTAGAAGCTCAATCTGCTTGTGTGAGTAAGGGAGATCTGAGTTCGATCCGTTGTGTGTGCCTCTAAGGTCTTAGGGAGCTCTTTTCGGAGCATCCCCTCCCACCGAGCTACGTGCCCAACTACCTAAATATATACCTGCCCAACTATCTTCTCACCTAAGCTCCCGAATGAACTACTTATCCACCTAAACACCTAACTTCATATCTACCCACGCACGTAAGTATTTATCTATCCATATATCTAGTCTTCATGATGGGTCTAGTAAAGTCTTAAAGACCTTATAAACGTTTTAAACACTTTATCTATATATATAAAAAAAAGTTCACTTCTTGTGTGTAGCCAGTGTTTGCGAAAACGGTTCATTCTTTTGGGAAAATTTTTTTCGTATGTGATAGAAGATGTTAATGCGGTGGTTTATAGCGATATTACATGTTTGTACGGCAGGTGGGCGTGGCACCTCCCATACAACCTAAATTTTTAATATGGTATATCTTCGGAATTATAAATCGGACAGCATTGAAATTTGGTACAGAGTCGTGGCGTAAACATGTCGTTCCACCGGCAAAATTTTATGGGCGTTGGACAAGGGGCGTGGCACTTTTTTAATTCCGGTGTAGTTTTTGAACTATAGCATTCACATGAATGACAATCGGTACAAACTAACGATTTGATCGTGTCCTTCGACAGGGAGAATAGGGTGGGTTTTGACAAGGGGGCGTGGCACCGCCCATACAACCCAACTTTCTAATATGGAATATCTTCAGAATTATAAGTGGTACAGCATTGAAATTTGGTACAGTGTAATGGCGTATACATGTCGTTCCATCGGTAAAATTTAAAGGCGTTAGACAAGGGGCGTGGCACTTTTTAAATTCCGGTGTACCTTTGGAACTAGAGCGTTCACATCAATGACACTCGGTACAAACTAACGATTTGGTCGTGTCTTTCGACAGGGAGAATAGGGTGGGTTTTTGACAAGGGGGCGTGGCACCGCCTATACAACCCAACTTTTTAATATGGAATATCTTCAGAATTATAAGTCGTACAGCATTGAAATTTGGTACAGTGTTATGACGTAAACATGTCGTTCCACCGGTAAAATTTAATGGGCATTGGACAAGGGGCGTGGCATTTTTTAAATGCCGGTGTAACTTTGGAACTATAGCGTTCACATCAACGACACTCGGTACAAACTAACGATTTGGTCGCGTCCTTCGACAGGAGGAATGGGGTGGGTTTTTGACACGGGGGCGTGGTACCGCTTCCATTTTTGTATACATAGATTGTTTATCCTGACTGATTGATTGGTTGATTTATCATCGCCCAGCCCAAACCGCTGAAGCTACAAACATGAATGGACTGTAGGTACTTCTTGAAGAATTAACCTTCGCCAAGACGGGATTTTTTGAAATTCGGGGTCTAAAAAGGCAAAACATGGGTTAAAGTGTTGTATGAAGAAACGTGATTTAATAAACATATTGAATTTGAACTTCCTGAAAATATTCTAGATCAAAACTTATTCGATACGTATTTTATAATTTTTCGAAAATCAAAATGTAACTGGCCCAACAATGGGTTAAGGTTTATTTACGGAAAAACTCCGAAACAAAAAACACGAACCGATGGGACTATTGACTTCAACAATTGTAAAAATAATTGAAATAAATAAAACTCGAAACGTGTTTCTCATTATTTTCAAAATCGAAAACTAACTGGATCAACGACGGGTTAAAAGTATGTATGTATGGAGAAAGAAATTTTGCTGAGCCCTTTCGACTTCAAGCTTTGTGAAAGTATCAATACTTCAAATGTAAAATAACTCGATACGCAATTTTTCCGAATATTAAAATTGGACGGGGTCAGCGACGGGTTAAAAGTTTGTATGGATAAACTGTGAAATGAAAAATATGAATTAATGGGCCCATTGACATCAAACTTGGGGAAAGTACTCTTTGTGAGAAATAATTTGACACGTGTTTCTCACTTTTTTGAAAATCAAAATCTAACGGGGTCAACAATGGGTTAACAATTTGTATGGAGAAACAAGATTTATTGGGCGTTCTGACTTCAAACTTATCAAAAGCAGTTCAATCGGGAAATAATAAAAACGTGCTTTTAATTTTTTTTAAATCTAAATCTACCATGGTAAACCAAGGGTTAAGAATTTGTTTGGAGTAAATGTGAAAACATATGATTTAAAGGGCCTTCTGACTTTAAAATTTTTAAAACACTCGAAATCAAAGATAGACACATGTTTTTTTTTAACAATGGGTTAAGAATTCGTATCGGGGAAACAGGAGAGCTTGCGTGCAAAGCCGCAGGGCCCAGCTAGTACCTCCTATAAATTTTTTGTTTAATCTCGTCTTTGGTGATGCAAGTTCCTTTAGAAAGTCTGCCCTAATCTCAGTTTTGTTTCTCAAACCAATACAATGCCTCCATTTTTACTCCATAGAAAATAAAGTAAAAAATGGATCAAGCAAATGAAATAAAATGAAATGAAAACCAATTAACGAACAATTAAATAAACAAATTAAATTAAAGAAATTATTATGAAAACATCTGGTTACACTACCAAGAAAGTTCTTATAAGCATTTAGATATCGAAAAAGGAGTCATTGGAGTCATTTTATGGTCACGTATTTGTAACTTCACGGTTACCTCCTTTGCTCAGGCCCTTCTCTGCTGCCATTCTATCTTCTAAGGTTTAAGTACAAGTTTCTAAGCCTTAGTGTCTGAGGATTTAATTTGCATAGGTTTCTTTCGTGGTTATACCTCGGTACCATTCATTCCAAGAGGTTTCTAAGCCTGAGTGTTTGAGGATTTGTCTTCCATAGGTTAGTTTTCTGGCTGTTTCACGGTTCAATTCATAGATCCTTTTCGCCTAGGATTGCTCCATTGGTTCTACAGTGGCCACTGCAAGGGTGACACCCCATTAGAGTACACATTATTTCCTCACTAGGCGGCAGAAAGTTTCATAATATGTTCCGTCGAGTTTTGAACAACACAGCACACAGTATGACAGGGAGGTTTGCCACATCACTTGGGGATCGCAATGGATCTAAGAGATCTCCACGTCAAGTGCAATGGGCTGCAAAGTCTGAGTGTTTGAGCCACAACATTTCATTGATTAGTCACCTTCATCCTCACATTTTTATTTGTTTATTTACTTTTTATTTTTATTTATTCAGTCTATGGAAACCACCCTACAGACTATAAGAATATAAGATAGAAAAGTGTATGCATTAAAAACTTAACATTAGAAATTATGACATAAAAAGCATTTTAAGGCATTCCGGAAAACATTCCTAGAAGAAGAGAGATCTAGTTCTAAAGGCTGTATTCTTCAAGTATGTATGAATTCTCCAAGGCTACTAGTCAAAAAAGGGGTAATTGCCTGTCTTACCTAACCCAACCTAGAGCAGAGACTGTCGACTGTACCATACTATAAGAAATCTGACAACTGTTATAGTTGTCCGTTCAATGGGCTACTAAGTCTGAGTATTTAAGTGACTACATTCCATAGATTAGTCTCCATTGTACCAAAAAATTATACATCTAACATATATATAGTATATGTCAGTAATTTAAATTATGCCTTAAAACAAAACTTTCTTTGTAGGCTTTGAATTTCGCTCCGCCAGAAAACATTCCTCTTAAAGAAATGTTAGCCGTGAGCTAAAATATTGACAACTCTATTGGTTACAGAGTGCCGCAGGCTTGCTGGCAGTTGCAGCAATTATAACTGTGCGCCTTTGGGCAGTTATCACCCGACAATTCGTCTCCTGAGAAAACGATTGTCGTATGTGCTACTAAATTCAATGGAACATACCACATTCGTTTTCTGCGGCGACGAATTGTCAGCTATCCATGAGCCAACAACAATAAAGCGATTTACACGTACGGCACAACACTTCCGCAAGCCATTGTTGTTGTTGTTGTGGTGGCATTAATTAACATTATTTGTGTCTTGGCAGCTGTTGTTATTATTGCGTTCAAACGTATTGTTTTACATTTTGTTTTCTTTTATTTGTTTTTGACAAATTTCGAAACGGTGATAATTTACAGTAAACGACAACGATTCTTCAATTTGCACCTCGCATCGTGCGAATGGGTTAAATAATGACGTCTGAAATGTGAGCAGCAGTGAAAACACACGAACCTATAACCAAAGCGATAGTCATAAAACTAAATTAACTCCAATAATTACGTGCGGCAACACCACTTGCCAATTGGTGGCAATGTGTTGGCAACTCTACACAATAACGTTGTAACAATGTGCAGTTGATTTGAATGCGGCAGAAGTTGAAATGCGAATTGATTTTTCTTTTCGAGTGTATTTTTTTTTTACTTTTTATAATTGTTGTTGTTGCGATTTGTTGCATTGTCTTGCGCAATTGGCAGTATTGGCGATTACGTTTGGGAGTTGGCGGGCGCCACAAGCGGACGCGGCATCGTCATTACATAACCGCAACTGTCAAAATACTAGTAGCGCTTGTCATGGGGGAAAATGAAGCCATTTAGAGCGACAGCAACAACGCCAACAGATGCTGCTGTCGCAACGTGTACTTCCGCCGCGACAGCGGCTGCGTCGGTGTGCGTGCGTCTATTGTGAATGCGTAATTTTCGGCTGCACACAGTTGTTGCTGGCTGGCGTTGGTGGCAATTTTAATTTCCTTAACGACACATGGACAGACAGTCCGACTTGGCCGTTGAGGTTATGTTGTAATTTATTTAACGGTCAATTTGTTGGCTGCCGTAGCTCATTTAAATTCGTTGCCGTATCTTTGGTCTCAAAAAACAAACGAAAACAAAATTCATAGCAGTTTTGTTGCTTTTTCTTCTTTTGGTTGTTATTGGGTATTTATGTTGTTGTTGCTGCTGTGTGGGAATTTCTTGCATTTGTGTTTTGTTTTATTTTCGGCGGCGTGTCATTGGCGTGTCGCTTAGACGTTTGCTCTCACGTATATCAGCAAACAACAATAACAGGCGACAATACAAAAGCGACAACAGCACAACGAACGCCAGAAATTGGCCAAAACCAAAGCGAAGAAGGCAGCGCAGCACAAACGTGACTTGTACGACAATTAATTAAGGCAAATTATTTAACAAATTGTACAAGTGTTTGCACTTAACCTCAAATCTGGCGATTGCATGACAGTGGAGTGCAGTGCAGCAGAATCTGTGCGTGGTTGGGCGGCGGTTTGGGTGAATAAACTTTTGACGCTTGCATGTTGCGTTCTAATATGACAACAATTACAAAAACAAAACAACAACAATCAACTAACTGCTGACAATAGGAGCGGAAAGCAAAAGACGGCACAGCAGTCGAAGAAGACGAAGCCATGGTGCGGCGTTCATTGCATGCGGCACGTACAATCTGTAACAGATCGTGCTCCACTGCCGCTCGAGATCTGCTTCACAGATGAAGGCAGCTACACACACACACACACACACACACACACACACCCACACATACATGAACACCGCAAACGAAAAGCCAGCACAACTACGGCCTACAACAAATAACAATAATAACACAACATAACAAGCATAGCGTAAAAGCAAAAAAAAAAAACAACAACAAATAGTGATGCGAAGTGCGGTGTAGCGGCTGCGCTCATAGAACAAGCAACTGCAATGACAGCGCGTCGTTGGTGTACTTTGTTGTAGTTATAGTTGTAGTTGTAGCAATTGTCGGAAATACAATATTAAAGAAAGATACGCGTAACATTAGATGGCGAGCAGAGATGCGACTTGAGTAGCGTTGCGCACCGTTGGAAGAAAAGTGAAAAAAGTCAAAGACAAACATTCTCCAGTCATTTCTGAGAAGCAAGGAAATTGAAAAAAAAAATACAAATACACAACACAGGCACAGGTGCATGCTCTATGAGCTCGTTAACCCTTGTACAACCATGGAACATGAATGTGCCGATGTGAATATCTTACTAAGTTCTTTGAGATGGTAAAAAGATGACAAGAATTTCACATGGAACACAGACATATCGCCCGTTGGACGTGAAAGGGAAAGGAAAAGTAGCTGGAGGAGAAAGAAGAGACAAAATTTGGTCCCTGGAGAGACAATTTGGGCCACTTTCTCGAAGGTATTTCAGGTATAAAAAATAGAAAAATATTCAGGTATAAAAATTATATAAAAATCGTATGAAACAATATATTTCGATGACAAGAATTTCACATAGTTACATAACACATAGTTACATATCTCAAGATAGGAATTTATTTTTAAGTTCTTTGAGATAGTAAAAAGATGGAACGTGAAAGGGAAAAGAAAACTAGTTGGAGGAGAGAAGAAAACATTTGGGCTTCCTTTTCAAACGTATTTCAGATCTAAAAAAAACTATGAAATTCGAGTAATTTAAAACCCCAATTCCGGGTAAAACCCCTTCCGACCATTTTCCCCTGTTCACAACTTCTTTCATAACTCTGGAGTTCACAACTCCATTCTTTAAAAATCTGTCTGAAGGGAATGAACTATGAGTGCATATAATATTTAGATTCAAAAAACGTCAACCAACGTTTAAGAAAAATCTGTTTCCCAATTGAGAAGAGTCAAGAGAACAGTCAAGAAGAAGAAGAGGCAAGAGAGAAGAGTAGATCATAAACCTAGAGGCTCTTCAAAATGTTATTATATTTATATTTATGAGCAAGATACCAATTTTAGACTAGATTCAATACGCACTGAAACAAGTCTTTCCCGATGAATGTACTTTAAATAAAATGACTAGGAGTCTATGAGCAGACGAAGACCTTTTACACCAAAAAACTTTACATTGGGGCAAATCTGAATCAAATTTAAAGCAATAGAACTGTATCGGTTTGACTGCATATTATTTGTGAAGATTTATGCTCTTGTAGAGTCCTCTACAACTCCAGTACCCTCTTCCTACGCTCTGACATTTACTTGTAGAATCAATGAAAATCAAACACAGTCTTCCACATCTTCTGCACTCTCTGTTATTTACTTTGCTCTTATATAAATGATTTGATTTAAAAATGATTTCAAAGTGTATTTGTATTCACACATCTGCCAAAAATAACAAAAATATCATCAAAATCGCTAAATAAAAACAAATTCTTCTCTCTACAGCATTCTATTGCAATCAGCAGAGGAGAAATCGCTGCCGCAAAGAAAAAACAAATACTTACGTCTAACATCTTTTAATTAGAAACGCTGACATATAGCGAGACCAATAAAAACAACAAAAATATTAATAAGCAACAACATGCTAATAATAATTTTGAAACAATAAACAAGCCAATACAGCAACAATGAGATAAATGCTGAAAATCATCATTCGAACAAAACAAAAAAAAAGTAACAGGCACAATTGTACAAATATTTCATTCGTACACATTGTGCCGGTGTTGTTAGTGAAGGGTTGCCTACTGTCTTCAAAACATTAGTGGTGAATGCCGCTGCGAGAGAGTCAAGGAGGGCGAGCGACTGTGGAACGAGAGTTGTATGGAAAAATGAGATATTTAAGCAAACTTTGAAAGCAACAAGTGCCAACACACAGCAATAATCGTTAAATGAAACGTTGCAACTCAACTTTTAAACGCCTAATGGTGTTTTTGTTTTATCATTACGTAAACAACGCGAAAGTGACTGAATGTCGATTTTCACTAAAAACAAATGAAAACATTTTACTTGAAGTAACGAAAACGAAGCACTATTGTTTGAGTTGGATAAGTCAGACAGAAGTATGAGTCAGGAGTAAGTATGAGTTGAAGAGTTTATGGAACAATTAGAAACGTTGAAGTTATTTGGCTGAATGAAATGTTGAAGTTGTGTAAAACAGTTCTAGAGTTGCAGAGACTGTATGGAAGAATTTTTTATATTTTTATGAATAAGTATTTTTTTTAGAATAAGATTTAAAAAATTCAAGTAATACTTAAGTAACATTCTAGACTCTATGCAACTGTGCTGGCAGCAGGTGCTGAAGTTTCTTTAAAAGTGTCAGCAATAGAATTTTCGTTCTAAAAATTTTTGTTTTTCCCATTTTTCTCTTTTACTGGGCTATCTTTGAAGCCTACAGACGCCTATAAGACGTCTTTCTCTGTGCAATAGTGTAAGTCATACAGCATGCAATGTATGACCACAATGTAGATAATATTGCCCGTACAGAAGAGACTCATAGTGAAAGCAATGGTGACATTCACCATAGTCGTCGATAGCTGACAACTGCTTCGGCTGAAGACCAGCGGACCAGATCAAAGAAAATTAATATAGCCAATGAGCTTTCTTCATGGTGGCATCTAGTGTGATGACTACTAAATTAGCTAATTTTTATTTATCATACACATACACATGCAACCCTGTACATTTCATCTGTCTGTCACAAGTACAGAACTTAATTAATTGCTTTAGGAAAGCGAATTTAGAATTCAAATCTGTCACTACTATTAATTTACTTATGTTTGCACATATCGTGAACACCACTATCTTCTCAACTCACTTGTACTACGTAACATATTTGTCTACTTTTTAGCTGGAGTTGAAATTTTCTGCTAATGTAACGCCGGAAGTGAAGAATTATCGAAAATTCCCCCACTAACACCGGCTGCAGTTGTGGCTAAAGAATTGCGGGTATTTGTCACACTTTGTGTGCCATTTGTGACAATAAACAGTGACTGACATGCGCACTAACAATATGTAATTAAATACGAAAATCTTAACTTATGTTACAGTTATATGTTGCACTACTTCATTCATATATATGTGGGTTATTATGCTGACACCGATCTACTGTTATACAGAATCGTTAAGGCGGCCATGTAGCAGAGAGTGCAATTGAAGTGGCCATATTTCTTCTAATTAATTGCAGCGATTAAGTCATATAGCACAAAAACATATATTTAGACTTACGTTGAATTATTTCTAATTATTAACTGACACAACTTGTTTTGCGGCATGCTTCGCTTTGGTGTGAATAGTTGAGATGTTTGATGAAGCGGTCGAATAATGTTGGCTGTGGAAGAGGCTAGAACTGAACAATTTAAAAAACAATAAGAAATTCGGATAGAGGCATAGTTTGCAATACCTATGATGATAGGCTTTGAAATCACAAATTTGCGCAATGGGCCCCTATGGGACATCGATTTCTAATAAAATTCAATTATTTTATTAAAATGAATTCCAATAAGTTTCTGTTTACTTTGGTTGGATAAAGCAGACTTTAATAGGGGATTAAATCTAATAGAGTTAAGAATTTCTATAGATGAAATTAAATGGAAATTAGTTCCTGTTCAATTGGGTTGGATAAAGCAGGCTTTAATAAAGGATTAGATCTGATAGAGCTAAACATTTCTAGGTTATGTTTACTTCGGTTGGATAAAGCAGGCTTTAATAGAGGACTGGATCTAATATAATTAATAATTCCTATATATGACATTAAACGGAAATTAGTTCCTGTTCGATTTGGTTGAATAAAGCAGTCTTAAACAGAGGACTGGATCTAATACAGTTAGAAATTTCTATAGTATATATGAATTTAAATGGAAATTAGTTCCTGTTCAATTTGACTGGATAAAGCAAGCTTTGATAGATTACTAGATCTAATAGATCCAAACATTTTCTATAGATGGCATGGATTTCAAATTAGTTTCTACTCGATTTCGATTCGATTTTCGACTCGATAAAGGCTTTGATAGAGAACCAGGCTTAATAGAGATACACTTTTCTCTAAGATCATAGAATAGGACCAAATTCAAGATCATCAGATCTGAATGTTTCCATGGGAAGTTCAGTTTCAGTAGAGCCATAGATTTGGTATGATAGAAATAGATAGACTGATAGAAAGTAGATAGAGATAGCGCGTTCTATTTAATTTTAACAAATTTTCTAGAGCACTAAGCTTTGATAAAGTAGTAATTAGTTTTCAGTAAAGACCTGGATTTCAAACTAGAGTTCTAACTAGACTGAGGTAGTGGTTGTAGCTGTTTTCAGAGTCGCCTATGGGTCGCCATAAAGTGACAGGCAGCAATTCAGTTCTATCTAGACTGTAGTATAATCCGTAGACGGTAACTTTTCAGATCATGGAACAGATGAAGAGTAGACATTTTTATTTCAAAGCCTTTTTTATTATGTTAAAGCTACATGTTGCCATGGCTTGCTCCAGTAAGCTTGAAATTGTAACCTAAATTAACATCTCACATATAAAAATTAAATAAAAAATAACAAAATAACAAAAATAAAAATATAAATATAAAAAATAAATAAAAATTTAATAAATAAAAATATATTAATAAAAATTATGTCAAAGCTTTAAAGTTTTAATTGCTCAGATTATAAGAAGACAGATGTTGTTTTTTTCATAACTATTTTTCAATAGTGATAGAAAGCCTGCGAGTGAGTCTTTTGTAGTCCTACATCTGGTCCACTGAACCATAACCATTAAAGTTAATTTTGTATTTTTTGTAATTATGTATTTAAGTCAAATGTCTAACGAAAGTTTGTGTAGTCTAATTTTCATTGAAAAAAGTTTAATAGGCAAATAAAATGTTTGCTCACTTTACGCACAACAATTACACTCCCACTTTCCACGTGTTGACCGAATCTTCAGGATGTTGCGAAAGCATCGAGCAACAATATTCGCTGTAATATTCATAAAAGATTTTATGTAAAAGCGCCACAGCGGCCAATATGGCTGGCCGAACAGGTGGTGGCCACTGACACGGCCGCTCGACATGGTAAAAGTTGCAGCATCAAAAGTGGAATTATTTTAGAAAGGCGTCAAGTGCTGCAATCGCTGCGGCTGCCGCTGCCACTTCGGCCCACCCCCCAACACACACACACACACACACACACAATCGCACGCACTCACAGCACATTAACGGGCCGGCTGCTGGGCGAGCGGAAATGCAATGGAAAAGAAATTAAAACTACACACGAAACAAATGCAACACAAGTAAGGTTACGCGCAGCCATGCCATGATGCAAAGAATGCGCTGTCGATTAGATATGTGTGCATATAGAGCTGCCAACCATATACTCGTCCATACCTACATGCAAACGCATTTCTTTTCATAGGTTTTTGCCTTTTTCATTCAGCGTTTTGTTTGTGCTGTTGTTTTTTGAAAATGCCGACAAGCGTTTCTTAATGATGGCAACGCTTAAAGGTAACGGTGAAACTATGTGTACATATGGAGCCAATGCAGCGCCTCACATAATGATATTTTGTGGCGCAAATCGGGCTCTGGCCGCCGCATGTGGTGCAACACGGCTGCGGGGCGTTCGGGTGCAATGGCTGTGCGCCGACTTTTCAGAGTAACTGTAGCGGCTGTGCTTATGCAACTTCGAGCACTGCGTAATGTTGGGCTTTATTGACAGTTTGAGATTTTGCGCTGCCGCTGCCGCTGACGCTTGTGACTCATAGCAATCAGCTAAAAGGTTTTTCCCGCTACGCCGCCACCAAACTCAAAAACTTTCTAACCGCAAAATGACACAAACACACACAAGCACAGTCACCTTGGTATCTTATCGCGGCTACGTTTTCAATTCACACAATATTTGCAATTAAGTATTTGCTTGCTATTGCTTTTCCCTCTCTTTCTTTCTTGTCGATTTATTTGTTTTCATTTTTTTTTTCGTTTATTTGTGTGCAAATAAACTTTGAAATTGTGGCTCGAGAACAATTTTCTGTTGAAAATTGCGATTTGCCGTTTGGGGTTGGCTGTGTGTGTTTCATTTCTACCTGTTGCAATCGTTTTGATATTCGTATCAGCGACGAGGTACAACAATTTACACAAAAGCCACCAAGGTGTACAGCAGAATCGAAATTAATAACAGCTGATAAGAAATTGAAGGAAAACAAATTATAATTATTATTAGCGATTTCAGTGTGTTTATCAGTTTGAAGTTGAAGTTGTTGGTGTTGGCGGTTGTTGCTGGTGATGAGTTTCGAAAAACGATGGAATTTTCTATACAATGAATTCTAATGGCAACACTGTCAAGGATAAATTACAGAGGGGCAGAAAGGGAGGAATATGAAGTCAAAGATAGAGAGAATAAGACATTGAAGTACAGGGAGATGTTCAGAGTGGGAGTCTACAAAGCTTGACAGGAGAGGCGAGGTAAGGTAAGTTGGCTGGCGAAGTAGGACACACATACACGTAGACCCTATTGGGTCCATAGCGATACCAGTTGGAGCTTCTGAGTGTTGCGTATCGACGTTAAAATAATCAGTGATTTGATGTCATGCGCGGGGACCTCCTTTAACCCAGAAAAGAACGGGGCTTCTAAGTAAGTAAGTCGTAGTCTTGAGATAACCGGACAGAAGCATATAATGTGTTCTTTGACAGGAGATGTCGGCAAAGTTATTAAATGCCCAAAGAAAAAGCCAAAGTTTTCCAAAAAGTTATACAGTCGTGTCTGGGTATAGTGAACTCCCTATATAGTGAACACCCAAATTTTGACATGGAGCCACTAAATATAGAAAAAAAATGTCAAGCAAAAAACAAAAAGTGTATTTTGAGCAAATAAAACGAGTTTTTAAAAAATGTTGACCTTGATATAGTGAACAACCTCAATACAGTGAACAGGCCTTGCAATAATTAGTTCACTATATCCAGACACCACTGTATTAACTTTTAACTGGATTAGGACACCAGAGCAAATCACAAATTTTATGAAAATAGAAAAGCATGAGCAAAGCTGTGCTTTACAGCAACTATGATCAGAAACAGAAGTAAACAAGAGACACAAATATGGCACTCAGACCATTGATTGTGTTACCTGATGTCAATCGGCTTAAATCTTAGTAAAAAGCAAACAAATCTGAGTAGATCCTGGCTAACCAAAGAGTCAAAATTAATGCTGTTGCTACGGATTCTAGAGAAAGTGGAATCAATGCCTAAAAATGTTTAAGTGACTCATCATCTGACGCGCAGAACTGGCGGAGAAATTTTAATTTAGATATTGAAAGTTACTAAAGTCAGTGTACGAGTAGCTACAACTATTAATGGGTTAGTTTCCATTAATACCAACAAAACAAGCCAAGAAGCAGCGCAAGTCGACCGATTTTTAAGCGACTCACATAAATATTGACATTATAGTAAATTATTGCCAGCTTAAAACCCTCAAGTGGTGAAGGCATTGTACTTCACCTTCTTGTTCTTATCACAGTGTTGTATTTGTACAGAAAAAACACATTAGCTCAGAACGAAGGCACTGTTTCACCTGTGCGGCATTTCCAAACCGGAAGCCCGCACATATGAACTTTTGCTGATAAGATGGCCTTAAGTGGTCACCATCAATATGGAAACAAAGTTTTTTCGAACATGACCAAATCGCCTTGTGTCTGCTTATCTTATCACAGCTGCGCACACGATAACCACAGCAACAATGCTGATCAAGTTTAGCGAATGGTTACACCCACAACCAAAATTTTTTTACACAGAATTTAGCAGCAAAATTATAAAACAAGCACTCAGTCAGTCAGCTGGTTGATATGTTTGATGATGATGATATTATTTCTACTGTGATGTCGTTGATGGTAATAACACTTTGTTATTAGGCATAAGAAACGCGTAACATCGATAACACAAATCAATGATTTGATTAGCAACATAAACTGTAAATCCCAATGCGTTAGTTGCTGTCAAGCTATTTCACTTAGCCAACTAACAAACTGATTGCGTACTCTGATCAGCTGGCATTTGTCGTTTAAAGTCCTTGGCATTAATTGATTAAATAAACGTGTGGGCGCACTTAGCATACAAATGGCCTTATGCGACTGGGCCATATGCCACTGTTGCCATTTAGAATGCCGATTATTACGGCGAATTTATCTGCAGCGAAGAAATTAGCAAATGCCATGCAGATAATTCTGTGGCCGGTTGCACAGATTGGACATTACAGCACTTAAAGTTCTTGAGTTTATTTATAAATGTGCGTATGGAGTGGAAATTAAAAGAGCTGCAGGAAATGGCAAAGCGATGAGTGTAATTAAGTTCCTGACTTAACATTTATGGTAAATTCAGAATTACGCTTTGAAGTATGGTACAATTTAGAGTTTACGGATGAACTATTGATAAGAAAATTTATATTACAGAAACTTTCAAATAGAAGCAGGAATATGATAGAAATAGAAATAAGATAGAAATACGAATAGAAATAGGAATAGGGAAGGATATCGTAGGGAATAGGAACAGCATAGAAATTACGGAAACTTTCAAATATGAAAGGAAGAAGAACATTAATAGGAAAAGAAATAGAAAATAACATCGTAAGAAATATCAACGGAATTTATATTACAGAAGGTTTCAAATAGAAATAGGAATACAAATAGGACAGCATATCGTAAGGAATAGAAACAGAATCGAAATTCCGGAAAGGAACAGAATTTAAATTACAGAAACTTTCAAATAGAAATGGGCATAACAAATGGCATCTTATGGAATAGGAATACAAATGATGTTACGGAGACTTTCGAATAGAAATGGGATTGAAACAAATAGGTATAGGAACAAACATCGCAATAGGAATAGAATCGAATAGAATAGAATAAAATTACGGAGACTTTCAAATAGAAATCGGAGTAGGATAGAAATAGGAATATAAATAGAAATGGAGAACGAAATTACGGATAGAAACAGAGTTGAAATTACAGAAACTTTCAAATAGAAATGGGAGTAGGATAGACATAGAAAAGGACATTGTAAGGAATAGGAACAGAATTGAAACTTTCAAATAGAAATGGAAATAGGAAACGACATCGTGACGCATAGAAAAGAATTGATATTACGGAAACTTTCAAATAGAAATGGGAATATTATAAAAATAGGAATATAAATAGGAATAGGAATAGAAAAGGATATAGAAATGAAAGAAACTTTCAAATAGAAATGGCAATAGAATATAAATATAAATAAGAATACATAGAAAAGGATATCGTTAGGATTATTAAAATACTTTATATTACGGAAACTTTCAAATTGAAATAGGAATAAATAAATAGGAATGAAAAAGACGTAGAAAGGAACAGAAAAGGCAAAATGGAAGAAAATAACCACGAACTAGAGATCAAACAGTGATCCGAAAGATAGGATAGGATAGTAGGGCGATTAATTGTATTTCAAAAACAGCCTTCAACGAATGAGTTGATGATCCAGGCCCAATTATGTAGACCCAAAGATAAAGTCAATGAAAAAGACTTTGAAACAGGATATAAAGTTTAGGCCCATGTTAAGGGAGTGTTCCCGTCTAGACACTTATTTTGGAGCTACAAGGCAACATGCAATATTCTGGTTTTTTGCTTGTTGTTCCTTATTATTTGGAGAACAGAAACTCATATTTGTGTCAAAAAATTTTATTTTCTAAGTACAAATTTTCAGTGGTCAATGTGACCTTGTTTTCACTGCTGGCCGATAAGAAATTTCGGGAACCAGTAATCTGAAACAGAAATGGGTATGCACTTATTAATCTGCAATAAATTCCGCGGATGCTAAACCACAGTTTTAGTCAAAATGTTGATTAGAAACAAAATGGCGGCCATATGAAAAAAAATTGTCCAGTTTTGCCACCTTTTTTACCTTTAGAGTGCTTGAAAATATATTTAACAATAATTTTTTGATGAAAACTTTGGTTTAGCATCCAATGAAAACTATCTAGAACATTTTCCCAAAATTTCAAGTCGATACCTCTCATAGTTGCTGAGAAAAGTTATCGGCCAGTACAAAAAATGTGGTTTCGAGAAAAACGCGTTTAAAGTTTCGAAAGCGGAGCAAAAAGAGCTGAGATTACTTCAATTAACATGCAGAAAAGTGGGTACTGAGTTTGCGGATTGAAAAACGACTTTGGGGGGTGATAGTATATAGTATAAGGTACAATAAAACGCCAAAAAAAAATTCGATTTTTTTCAAACTTCTACCCGGGAACACCTCCTTAAGTTCACTTTGAAGGTTAATGTAAATCTGAGACACTTGTTGAATTGAGTCAATAATGAGAAATAATACCAAAACTCGATGGTCGAATGTTGCTATTACAATGTTCCTAAGCAACATCAATTATTATTATAATTATATATAAGCAATATCAATTATTGAATTAAATTTGTATTGGTTTTGGGTTGCATTCAGCAAATTATTTGTTTTGACTCTCATAAGTAAAATTTGTAAAATTGTTTTAAATTTTTTTCTTTACAACAATATTCTGTAACGAAATCAATCTTTTTACAAAAAAACATTTTTTTTTTAATTTGCAAATTGCTTTACTTTTTATTCTCTACAACAATATTCTGTCTTCTTACAAGACTTGAAATTGACTTAAATTTTACAAATCTAGCTTTTTCAATAAGATTTTCTAAATCTTCTGAAATTTTCTATTCGTTCATTATTTAATTCACTTCTAATTTGAACATGGGAAAATAGCAAAAAGTTTTCACTTTATCAGCCACATTTGGAAAACAAAGAATGTGTTGACCCCTAAGAAAAAAAATCTACACAGAGAAAAGATTAATTGTTAGACTTAATTAGCAACATTTAAGCTGCATTTAAACTTAGCTAAAACGCACTGAGAAAATGTTTCAAATTGAACGCTTTCTACTTTAAGGCATAGGCGCACAGCTGACAGCAGTTTTGGTGCACGCATTTTCATCACAAAATGTAATTACCATAAAACTTCCCAACAACAATTATAGAAAAAAACAGCCAAAACAACACCACGAGAAAGTCTTTCAAGCAAATTAAGTGCAAACCTGGTCCATGGTGCTGCCAGACCTTTTGTTTTAAGATGTTCAGTGCTTGGCCGTTTGATGAATGCAAAATTGAAAGCAAACATAAAAAGCGGTGAAAATTGCATTGAATCTTTCTAAAAAGCGCCGAAAAAGTGAGCCAACTTCGCAGGCGGGGCGTGTCGACCGGCCGGCGATGGTTTTGTCGAAATGCGAACAATGCATTGGCGGCAACAATTGCTGGCCGCTGGCGTGCGTTGACATCACTTTCTTCGTGCTTTCAAGTTGTGTATTAAATATGTATGTTGTTGTTATTACAGCTATTGTCGACTGCATTGTGTCTTAGTTTTATGTTGTTGTTGTTTGCTAAAATCGATTCGAACAGAGCTTTAATTAGATGTGAAAATATTTCCATAATTACTGCATTGTATTGCGAAATGATTGCAAATACAAATCGAAAAATTTTCATATCAAAACAAAAACAAAAATGTCGCTTTTGCTTTCATTTCTATTTTCATTTGCATTCATTTTTCTTTGCCATTTTTATATGGCAGCAACACACGCTGTTGTCGCTGGCTTGGGCTGGAGACTGTCAGACTCAATCATGTGTCAAATGTTGACAATGGCAACGGTACTTTGCACATGTTTGCATAGCGCCAGCGCGCATTGTGTGCAATGTGAATGAAGAGCCAAGTGAGGTGTAAAGTGAAAATTGCACAGAAGCGGCAAAATCACACACGATTGTTTGCAAATTCAATGCCTACAACACTTTTTGCAGGTTAGGAGCGAACGAATGCGGGCAGAAACCACTAGCTGGGCAACCACACAATTACATATTTGACAAAAAATAAAAAAAATTAAAATTTTCAAATAAACACACACACTCACACATAAACATTCATGTACTCAATAAATGACAAATAAAAGTGGTAAAAACAAACAAACAAACAGCCTTCAACCAATTTCACTTTTCATGCACGTCACATGCGCTGAAATTACCAAACATTCGCACTACTAATCGTCGCTTGGCACATCACAATGCAGCGCACGTTGAGCGTTTTCAGAATCTGCTCGACACAACCGCTTTTTTTGACGTCTGAATGAAAATTAGCTGTTAGTGTTGCTTGTTTTTTAGTTGAAAAAACTGAGTGTACATCACCATCAGCTGATTTTCAAAGCACTTTGAAAATGATTAACCGTTTATACGGATTTTCGAAGCGACTTGAAAATTTAAGAACTCATTTGAAAAGCGCTTTGACTCGATATGCTTAAAATGTTCAAAGCGGTTTGAAAACGTGTTTATACGACTGTATTGAGTCGATGCGTATTGACTCATAGCGACTTGAGCTGTCGTATAAACGGGGTAAATGTGTGTTAATATATATAAAGAAGACCACCAGCCAACCGGCCAATTTCACAGTTCACAGTTGACTGGCTGTGGTTGGCAGCTTGCGACGATTATTGGAATTGCTTCCGCTACCGCCAACCATTTCCTTTGTACTAATAATTATAATCCTAAAAAAATGCCACATTTGCTATATAAAAAGTATGTTAATTACATCTTTGGTGCTTTGGTTGAGTGATGAATTAATTTGTTGTAGCGAAAACGCAAATACTACGAAGCTGTTGCGGCCCAAAGGGTGCCACATTTTTAATTTATGCTTGATTTGAGGACAGTATGGTATCCATGGAAACGTTTTCCTTGAGTAGGGTTGGTAAGAAAGAACATAGAGCTGGCCAACAGTAAAAGGCAACAACTCTTTGCATCCTTTGATCTCTGTCCTGTACTGATTGTCAAGGCTGGCACATGCAGAAGAAGCTGAACTATTGGATCTACTCTACTAAACTTCCTCAAACTAAACTCTTATTTAGATTACTACTTAATTAGTACTAATTTCTTCGACTATGCTCATTTGGAAACTAAGCTCCAAGGTTATGTAGCGCTGAAGTGATCATCTCTTCTCAGTCCAAACACCAGCAGCAGCCGTATCGAACTTCCTATCGTCTTAACTTGCAATTTCATATTTAATTCAATACATTTGTTTAAATTGCAGACATTCAATTGCCTTGAATATAGCTTTTCCTCACAAATATAGTCATTAAATAGCATTAGGCAGACGCAGCTTGAAGACCGCAGCAATCATCTCATTTCATCTTTCTCATTCTTTTTCACTTCCGTTAATGTTTTCTATTTGTATGCAAATAACAAAACCCTATAAATTAATAAAATCCAAATAAATAAAGCGTGAAAAAATGAGAAAAAAAAAGCAGCTGGCAGCAATTAAGTGCGGTCAGCAATTTTTGTGAGACCTTAGCGCTCGGCAGACTTTCGTTGCGGTTGTAAAGCAACACGCGAACGCTGAACTGTGGTCGCATCAACAAGTTTTGCAGCAATGCTGAAAAAAATACAGTGTTTGAAAATAAATAAATAAATACAACAAATGCAGAATAAAAACGTACAACTGAGAAATGAAAAAACAAAAACCACCAAACGCTCAACAAAAAACCAAAAACAAAACATGAGAATAGTTAATCGGCAACAACCTGCTGAAAAGTACCGTTTGCTGCCCATCATTAAATATGTTTAGACGTTTTCATTAGCGTGTGCAACGCTGCTTGTTTGCCGGCGTTAACGGTTTCGACGTTTCGCCCGAAGCGAAATGTTTGCGTTGTTTTTTCTTTCACATGGCTAACGCATAAAAATTAATGCATTGCTGCGGAAAGGTTAATATTTGTTATAAAGAAGTTGTAGCGAGATTATAATTGAGGACAATAAAAGTTTGAGCGAGTCGATCATAAACGCAGAGCACCAATGAGGGAATTGAATCTTTTATGACAAACTTAATGGCCTGAAAAAGTGGGTTTTATTAGAAAAATCACAGCAGATTATGTTTTAACTGTTGATGTTGTTTATTGACAATGAAGATCTCTTAGATTGTTGCAGAAGAAGGCCACCCAAGAGGCCAAAGCATCTTTCTAGCTAAGACCACAACCACTGAATTGATCAGCTTAAGATTGACCCAATCATTCGTGCGCATGGCGTTAATCTTCATCGCTCTCTGTAATTTCTAGGTTGTGCAACGCATAGCCGCATTGTTGGCTGCCAGCATTGCGTTCGTGGCGCGTGTGTGCTGGTCAATCACCTCAAATTACGTCTGAGTAAACTTAAGCACACAATTGCTCGATGGCTTATTGAAGTATTTACTTGACGTATTTAGAAAGCAGAAACAAACAATGGAGCATCAAAACGTGCCAATGCTTGTGTAAAGTGGTGCAAAGACGACTGCAGTCTGGAGTGCTCTGCAATGTCAAGAAGTGACACAAACATGAAATGTATTCGATATTGTTTTACAATTTGTTGTTTCAATGCTGCAGTTTCAATTGGCGCAGTGCCCCACTAGTCTTAGCCTTTTGCACTCAAGTTCACGGACAGCCAAAAGCTGCTTTAAAATATTTTGGTGTATTTTTTTTACGTTTTTTTTAAATGCATTTTGCAGTGAATTTCTGCTTGACAGTCACTTTTGGTGTTGTTGTGGTGTGCTTAATGCGGTCAAGTGGTGTTGTGCGCTTTGTTTTTGTTGATTTTACAGTGATTCGTTTAAGGCTGGGCGCCGTGGAATGTCGCGTTTAAAACGCCTCAACGGCCAGTGCAACTAATTTAATTCGTTACAAAAACATACACATGTCAGTCAGACACTAACGATGTCTGAAAATGGCATTTGTAAAAAAAATGAACACAAATTTGAAAAATTGCACATTAACATTGGATTAGGTTCGGTTTTTGTGGCTCAGGAGACGCAAAAAAAATTACACATTTTTGGTTCAATGACAACACTTGAGCTGAATTGATTGTCAATTAATCAAGTTGGCTTAATGGATTTGCTTAGTTTTTTAACACTTTTTTCGAATTTTTTTAATCAATTTTTTATATACTAATTAAATTAATTATTTAAAATTAATATATTAAAACTAACAAATATAAAAAATTAATATATTATACAAATTAATTACAGTACCTACTTTTCGCTTAAAGCGAACTTCGAGAGACTGGGCAAAATGGTTCGTTTTAACCGAAAATTCGCTTTAACACTTCTGTTACCTTAGGGTCATTTTCGAGTAAAATTTTACTTTAAAGAGCCGTAACTTTCTTATTTCTGGTAAAGAATTATTTTCCTTTGGACTCAGTGACTAATTGTATGCCATTTGAATATACGCTAAAATTTTATTTGCAACACTGGTTTACGTGCAAATGAGCAACTATACAAATTTGACCTTAGGGTCATTTTATGACCCATAGGATTCGTCGATGCTATGTGAATTTTATTAGATTTAGTTTCAAAGTGTCGTGGATAATTGTTTCTGGCATTTTTGTTTTGTTTTGTGTTGGTAAGAGGGCGTGGCATTAGCTATACCACCCTTTCTACTATGGAGTAAAATCGAAATTATGAGTCATACAACATTGCAATTTCGTGCAGTGTCCCCATGTAGACACTGTTCCACTGGAAATATTTCATGGGCGTTTAATAATGGGCGTGGCAATCTTTTAACGATCCAAATTTTGAACATAACTTCGGAACAATAAGTCGCACATCAGTGACACTAAGATCGAACTTACTATTGGGTCATGTTTTTCGACAGGGGAAAAGGGAGGAAGGAGAAAAGGGCATTTAAAAAGGGCGTAGCTTCTCCCACACATCTCAATGAGCAGTACAAGAGCTTTTAAGTTTCAAGGGATCGAAACCCAATAGTACGAAAACTTTATGTTTGCTGGTATGAAATCTTAATTGAAGCTTTCAATATAAATAGTACATATACATACATAGTACTTTCTAGCAAGTAATAAATTTCTAAGAAAATCCAAAAGGAGTGTGAACAAGCAAATGATCAAATTTTTTAAACATATTCGTATCAGCGACAAGCAAACAATTTACTCGTTGCTGCAGTTCGCAACTCTATTATCCTTTGCGTCACCATTGCATATGTGGTGTGAAATTCTTCCCTGAAATGATAACGTAACGCTGCTTATTATATAAAGAATTGGAAAAGTTACTTCCTGGGCTTCAATTTTGCGAAAAGAAAGGAAGCCAATAATATAATTGTGTGAGTTATCCTCAGCAGTAGATTCACTAAAGAAGAAGATACTCAGTGAAAGGAAACGATGGGGCGCAATTCGGGTCAGCCGGATATATTCATTTTCTTCTTCGGGAAATGGAATAATGTTAATGAATATATATTATAATTTGTATTGGTTCATTGGTGTCAATATCTAGTATGAGTTTAATATTTTAGCATACTTTTCTAAATTAAACCTCTAAACTGAGTAATTTTTTTTGGGCCACGTGAGCAGGCTTTCTTGCGAAATCATTTATTTTTGGGCGATTAACGATTAATGATTATTATCTGTTATATATAATATAATTGTCCAAAAATTAGTTACGATATAGTTTTAACTTCTGAAGAAATCGCAAGAATTAAGGTGCCCGAGAAGAATATTAAGAACCTGGACATGGTCTCCATGTTGAACTTATTTGACTCCAGTAAGGCCAAATAGTCGCTTTTTTGTACAAAATTCAAAGAAAAAATCGGGGTCATTTTATGACCCAAGGATCAAATGTGTGAGTTTTTCCTAGGGTAACAGAGGGGTTAAAAGGGGTTCGTAATAAGCGAAAACATAAAGCGTGTACTTTTGAAATTGGTTTTATTTAGGCGGAATTTCGTTTTAAACGGGTTCGTTATAAACTTAGAGTACTGTATATTAATAAAAAAATTGTATTTGCTAAAAGTTTTTTTATTAATATTTAAAAGCCAGTTTAAACAAATATTAATTATATTTATAAAAATTTTGCTAATTAATATTTAAATATATATTAAAAAAAAACAGATTTATTTATTATTATGTTTCAAAATTTATTTATTTATTTAAATATTTTTCTACTTAAATATTTAAATTTAAAAATGTAAAAATATTAAAAAAAAATATCTATATTTGATATTTTTATATTAGAATTTGATAGAATTTAAAAATATTTGTAATCATATTTTTAACATAGTTTTCTAAACATTTATTTATTTAAATATTTTTGCTATATGTATTGGTTTTAGATATTATGTTTTATATAGCAATTATATTGAAAACAATATATACAGTCGTGTCTGGGTATAGTGAACCCCCTATATAGTGAACACCTCGATATAGTGCCGGAGTGTGGAAAATCAAATGCTGTTGGTGAGGATGGGATTGCCATCAAATTTATTAAGCTCATACTTCCCTATGTGCTTGGCCCCCTCACGCATATAATAAAACACTGCTTCACAAGTTCGTGTTTCCCGGAAATTTGGAAGGTGGCTACAATTGTTCCTGTGGCGAAGAAATCAGCTGCTTTACATCCGGCTGACTTCCGACCTATCAGCATATTGTCCTCACTCTCCAAAGTCTTCGAATCTCTCATAGCTGAGCAGATCTCTAGTCACATTGACATGTTTGCACTAATGTCACCCCATCAGTCAGGTTTCCGTCCTGCGCATAGTTGTTCCACAGCTATTATCAAAGTCCTGGACGACATAAGAATACCATACGACCTTGGCAAGGTTACCTTACTGTGTTTGTTAGATTTTTCTAAGGCATTTGACTGTGTAAATCATTCAATATTATGTCAAAAGCTCAAATGTTACATTGGGTTTGCGGATAGTGCGATAAGACTTTTGCAAAGTTATTTACAGGGTCGATCTCAGAGGGTTAGGGTTGGGTATAACTTTTCCTCTTATAATTTAGTGAATACTGGGGTCCCTCAAGGCTCAGTACTTGGTCCACTCCTTTTCACTATGTTTATAAATGACATTTTCAGTGTGTGTAGCCATGTGTCTATGCATGCATATGCGGATGACATCCAACTCTATCTGTCTAACAAGGCCTGTAGGTCTTGTTGAGGACTTATGTGTGAGGGTAAATGAAGACCTATGCGCCATTTATAGATGGGCCTGCGAGAACCAGCTCAAGCTTAATCCACTAAAGTCTTATGTTCTTCCGATTTCCAAGTCACCGCTCTCGCTTTGTGATATTCCTCCAATTTCTCTAAATGGTTCTCAGCTGCAGTTCGTGGACCGGATCACTAACCTTGGATTCAGGATCAATTCCTCGTTGTCTTGTGAAGACCACATAAACTCGGTCGTAAGCAAAATATACTTGACGTTACAAAATCTTAGAATGACTGCTGAATTCGTACCATGTGAGACAAGACGAAAGCTGGTTCTACAGCTAGTTTTACCCATAATTACATATTCGGAAGTTGTCTACACCAAACTTGATTCTAGGTCGGAACATAAACTGATTATTGCCTTCAACAATGCTGCACGTTACGTATATGGTTTAAAGAAAGGGGACCACGTTTCTTCTTATAGTAGACAGTTGCTTGGCCTTGACCTCAAAAGCTACTTAGAAGCACGAAACTGCATGTTCTTACATAAACTTATACACACGAAGCGTCCCAGCTACCTTTTTGAAAAACTTGTGTTTTGCAAGTCAAGTCGAAACTACAATCTCCTAATTCCTAACCATAATTTCAAAAACTCCAGTAGGCTATTTTTCGTTAGCGCCATTAGGTCTTGGAACTCGCTTCCTAGTGCTATCAAATGTATTTCGGGTAGTGGTAATTTTAAGTATCTAAGTACATTTCAAACTTTTCTCTCACTCTTTACCCTTTCTACTTTCACTTACACATAATTAAGATTTTTCTTTGTAAATTTTTAAAACATTGTAATAATATAGTTTTTATTTTGTAATGCTTAAAATGAATATGTTTCTAATTGGCATGCAAAAGATTGTATCTTATATGCCTGTATACTCTGTTAAATAAATAAATAAAAATAAATAAATTAAATAATTACTTCACTATATCCAGACACCACTGTAAAAATATTAAAATAAATTAATATTTAAAAAATACTAAAATAAATAAACATTTAACAAATATTTAAATAATAAATAAATAAATATTGAAAATATTGAAACTATATTTCAAAACATATTTAAAATACATTTAAATATATAAAAGTTATGTATTTATAAAAATAATAAATACTAATTAAGAAATTTAAAAAATATTGAAAACAAAACAAATTAAATTATTACAAAATACTTTTCAAATTGTAATAAAACAAAATATCAAATATATCAAATCAATATATTTATGTATGCATGTAAACATGTATAAAAATATCTATTTATAAAAATTATTAATATATATAAAAAAAATAATGTATCAAGGTTAGGTTAGGTTAAAGTGGCTGTCTTGGCCTGGGACTTGCCGAGAGACACACTTAGGCCACGGAATGGGCCCGTTGTGATACCACAAATTGAAAGGTCTGTCTTACTGCAAGTCGAGAAGCCTATACAAGCCATTTCGAGGAGTGAATGAACTCAAGCAAGTAATTGATTTTAGCTGAACTGAGGTCATTCAAGTTGTCGAAGAAAGGAGATCCTAGGGTCTTACATCTTCGTCTAGATAGAGCCGGACAGTTGCAGAGAAGATGGCTGATAGATTCCTCCTCCTCTTCATTGAAGCAACTGCGGCAGAAGTCCCAACCGTTGACGCCTAGCCTGGAAGCATGGCGTACAAAAAGACAGTGGCCAGTCAGGATTGCGACGACCTTACAAATGTGTTGCCTGCTAAGCGATACAAGTGCTCTTGTTCGCCTAAGATTAAAAACAGGCCAGAGCTGTTTAGTTATGGAACATGTGCTCTCCCCTTGCCATCGCCTGTTAGCCTTGTCAATGTATCAAAAAAATAACACATTATCACCAACTGTCCTGCCCTGACACACAGACGTGCAAAGTTTCTGGGGAAACATAGCCTCGGTGAAGAGGACCTGATGCAAATATCGCAGAAAGGTCTGATTCAATACCTGAGCATATAAAACACCAGATGATTTAAGGGGCACAATAAACCTTTCAGGTTGCGGTGCGCAAGGGCTTGGCCCAACCCATAATCATTACATTACATTACATAAAAAAAATAAATTTTTATACAAATTAGTAGGGCTCTTAAAAGTAATCGAATAGTTTGAAAATCGATTATTCGAATAGTAGTTGTTTGTACGAATAGTATTCGAATAGTGCTATTCGAATAGTCGATGTGCTTCGAATAGTCGAATAATTGTTCAATTTTCGAATAATCGAATAAACACTTAAGTTTTTAAAATCGAATATTTTTGTTTCCTTTCAAAGTTGCTGGAAATTTTTTCCTGAAATATACATATTGTAGTGTACAGTAGTAATAGATCGAAATGTAATGTAATAGCATTGTAGCCTAAAGCGGTAGTAGATGTATGATTCAAATAAACAGTCAGTCGGAGACAAGCAGGCGAGAAAAGCGGAATATTAATAATTTAAACGTTGATAACACAGTACAACAATTTTGCGGTTTTCAAAAAACCCGCGGAGTTTCTCAACTGTTCCTTATATTTTCGGAGTCGCTGACCACGAATATGTAATTATTTTTTTCGGGTCACCTCTAGTTTGGGTGTGGGACTTTTTTGAAAAGACTGGCGACGAGCGACAAGCGACTTGCTCTATTTGTGGCGCAGTTTTAAGCTTCCATAATTCGACAACGTCATTGGCAACACATTTAAAGTTTTTACACAAAAAGGAAAAATTTGCTGGAAAAGTCATGTAAGCACAAGTTAACGACTTTTCCGATTGCTTATAAATTTTCAAACTCTTAGCAGTAACGCGACTGGTAATGTACAATCAAGCGATGACAGCATGGACACACCTGCGCTTGTTTCAAGCCGCAAAAGACGAAAAAGATTAGACGAGGATTACACATGCACATCTGAGCGCCAGGAAACTATCTCTCGTGCTGTTGCTCGTTTAATTGCAAATAATATGCTGCCGATATCGTTTGTGTCCTCTAGTGGCTTTCGCGATTTTATGAACGTTTTGGAACCAGGTTACAAGGTGCCCTGTGAACAAAGCATTTATTCGCGATTGCACTTGCTTTATAACGACGTAAAGGAAAAACTGTCAAATGAACTGGCGCAAGCAGTGAGTACCTCAATTTGTGTGGACGAGTGGTCGTCACGGGTGCAGGATAGTTATATTTCAATAGAAGCGCAGTATATAAACGCGAAGAACGATGTATGCAGCGCTACTCTTTGCAACGAAAAATTAGAAGGTATAATTGGTATACTCTTATTGTCGCAAGAAGGATTTTATTTAAAGTAAATTTTTTTAGAAAGACCCAGTGCAAAAAACCTAGCTGCCGCCGTCGAAGTAGTTTTGGGAGATTGGAATATATCTGAGAAAACTCAGGTTATGATTGCTGCAGCGAAACTTTTAAATGTTCCCGATAGCATCCGGTGCAATGCCCACCTATTGCAGCTTGTTGTTAAAAATTCAATAGCTGCAGTACCACAGTACGAAAAAATATGCAAAAAAGGAAGAAACTTAGTTGCATATTTCCACCGCTCAAACATTGCCAAAAACGCGCTTTCGGCTCGCCAAATTCAACTGGGCATCAAAGAAAGTCGGCTGGTTCAATCATGCGAAACTCGTTGGAACTCAAAATTTTATATGTGCGAAAGTCTGCTTTTTAACCGTAATCCGATTTCCCTAGTTTTGTCGGATAGAAGCGTTACCAAAACTAGTGATGCGCTTAAACTAGAAATGTCGGAGAATGAGTGGACTGAAATGGATAATATGGTACGAGTTTTGAAACCATTCGATAAAGCAACTGCAGTATTGTGTGGCGGAAGCTCGGTAACAGTCTCTTTAGTTCGCCCGTTAATACAACGCCTTGTTCACAGCCATATGGCCACATCATTTGAAGATGGATGCAATGAAAGCAAGTTTAAAGAAACTGCTCGAAATTCACTGTGTAAACGATTTAATATTGGGACTGAAACAAATGAAATTTCTGCTCTTATAATATCACAGTTTTTTGACCCAAGGTATAAAAATCTTCATGATGAAAATGATCAAACCAAAAATTAAGTATATTCGTTCATCAGGACATTAGTTCAAAATTCCAGAGTTACAAATGAACCAAACAACAGTACTGAGAGCACTGATATGGATTTTTTTATTCAGTCAAGAAAATGTAGCAAATGACGCTACATCTCAAATAGATTTGTATATGGCAGAACCACAAATTGGTCACAATATAAATCCGCTAACATGGTGGAAAAATCACTCTGGTATTTATCCTGATCTGTTTGCCTTTGCGAAGCGTTATTTATGCATCTCAGCTACTTCGGCTGAGTCGGAAAGAACATTTTCTATTGCTGGCTAACATTCCTTTATCAAAACAAACGATTTATGAATGTAACTGACTCTGTATAAATTTCTCTGTGAAATTCTTCCCAATTTCAATAAATTATTTACAATTCGAGTTTGTGTGGCTAAACAAAGTTGACTTTAGCTGACCCGGCGAACTTCGTCCCGCACGACATTTGTTGTTTTCTTTGCGATGCAAATTGACGAAGAAAACCAACTAAAGGAAGAGGAGGGAACTACTGATTAACGCAATCAAGGCCCTCAAATAAGCAATGTTGCTGCTAAGTTTCAGTAAAGAAATGGATTGCGCTTGAACCAGATTTATATTATATTGGCAGGGCCACGCCCCCTTATTCAATACCCGCACAATGCCCTCTGTCGAAGGAGAAAATGGTAGGTTCGTACTAAGTGTCATTGCTGAGCAGCTCATAGTTCAGCAAAATATTTGGGTCACCAAAAATGTGCCACGCCCCTTGTCCAACGCCCGTAATTTCTTACCAGTAGAATGACACATCTATAGGACGACGCCATACTAAATTTCAATGCTGTACACCTTACAATTTCGAAGATATTCCATTATTAAGATTTGGCTTGTATGGGCGGTGCCACACCCCCTCGTCCAATACCCGCCGCATTCCGTCTGTCGAAAGATATGAGTACATGATACGTTCATACTTAATTTCATTGCTGTGCGACTTATAGTTCAGCGGAATAATTGGGTCACAAAAAATGTGCCACGCCCCTTGTCCAACGCCCATCAAATCTTATCAGAAGAATGACACATCTATAGGACGACGCTACACTAAATTTTAATGCTGTGCACGTTACAATTTCGAAGATATTCCATTATAAAGATTTGCCTTGTATGGGTGGTGCCACGCCCCCTCGTCCAATACTCGCCCCATTCCCTCTGTCGAAGGACATGACTAAATAGTAAGTTCGTAGTGAATTTAATTGATGTGTGACTTATGGGTCCAAAATTATTGGCTGATAATGTTGGCTGGTGAAAAAGTGCCACGCCCCGTTTTCCTAAAATGTTCTTTCATACAAATCTTCCTCTTGAATTACTCTATCCATTTAAAAAAACCGCTTAAAAAACCGTTGCGTAGTTTTAAAGATTTAAGCATACATAGGGACAGACAGCGACAGCGACTTTGCTTTATACTATGTAGTGATTATTGCTATTCGAATAATCGAATACCAACGGGCAATCGAATAGTCTAAAATGAACAACTAATCGAATATTCGTTTGCCTTCGAATAGTCGAATAACGCTATTCGAATATTAATAATCGCATAATATGCTATTCGATTTATTCGAATAATCGATTAGTCGAATATCAAGAGCCCTACAAATTAGTATACAAATTAATTCGCTGTCATATTCTGTCATATTTCGATTTTCTTAACTTTAAAGTCACTGGCGCAAAATTTCAATCAGCAAATTCGTAACACTTTTTCGTTCCACACAATATTCTAACGAAAAGTGCGATTCTATTTTCACAGCTCATGCAAAACACTAAAAACTGCCAGACCACACACACACATACGCACATAAACCAGCATATGAAAAATGTGCTAACCAATTGCCCTCAAGTGTTGTCCGCAAGCGTGTCAGGCACGCGGGTTGTCGCAAGGTCTATGACCGACTGTTTGACTCGGTTCAAGTGAATCTGGCTTTTGGTTGGCAACCGTGTTAATTATTGCTCGCAATAATAATCAACAAAAACAATAATAAAAACAAGAACAACGCGTGCAACTTGCCGAAAAAATTAAAGCTTTTGCCAGTGTAAAAAATACAATAAAAAAAAGAAATACAAATTTGCGTCACATAGAAATGAAAACCACATTTGACATTAAAAGATAATTGAAACCAAATTATTAAAAAAAAACTAACTAATTTACTTTCATTGGTACGCAAAATGTTGAATGTATGTAAATGTGTTGTGTTTTTAGTTTTCAAGGAAAGGGAAACTTGGCAATGCGCGCAGTTGGCTGCACAGCAGCAGTTCGTGGTAGACAGGAACCGGTTGTGATTGCACGGCTCGGGCGCGCATTCAACTGGCTGGAGGCGCGCGGACGGGCCATAGAAATGATGATACAATGCCACTTGTGGGCAGTGGCACGTAAAGCTGGCAACAAACTATGCGGTCGAGCAGAGGACCCGGACGAATGGCTTTCGCTGCTAATGCGGAAAGCCAAGGTGGAAAAAAGTGCACAATTGTAAGTAGTAATCAATCGAGGAACAAGGAACCAACAAAAATATTGCATGTAAAAATACAAGCGGAGGTATAAAGAGAAGAAGAGACCAAAGCTTCCAAGAACCAAACTTTTTGGAACGTTTTGTAACTTGGTTAGTTAACTTTTCCTAAAGCAATTACCGCAATTTGTGACTACCGCCAACAAAATTATTTCTAGCCAACAACAAACGCTTCATTGTCCACTGGTCCATTTGATTTGAGTTAAGCCTTGCCGAAAAAAAGCAATTAGCAAAGTTACTGGACCCAAAGTCTGTCAAAAAACGAAGCCAGAAAACAATGCAACTCAATTTGAACGCGTGCCAGAATCAATTAAACTACAACCGCATCGAATCTCTATTAATTTCGCTTAAAATGCCGCTTCACTCATACACAGCCACCAGACAATTCCCGCCCAAGAGTGAGTGTGCGCGTGTGTGCGCAAATGCTGCGTCATTAGCGTCATTCCTGTTGTTGTTTGGGGGGCGGAAGCGCGGCACGCCCGATTTATAATGCGCAGCTCAAACTATGTGGCGCGCTTTTGATTTTCCACTTCAACTTTGTAAGAGTTTTGTGAGTTTTTGTTGTTAGTTTTGTGGGTCACGGGCAAGTGGCAGCCATATGAAACTCTTCTAAGCTTTGGATTTTCTTTTCCGCCTTTTTCTTTTCTCCTCAAGTGATTTATATTTTTTTGTGGTTTTGCTGTTGCAGTTGTTGTTGCTGTAGTTTTATTTTTTTTGTAACATTTAAAAGCGAACGCTGTAATGCTACTTTTTCTTTTTCTGCCGGTCGTTGCGTTGGACCGTTTCTGGTTATTCGACTTTTGCCACAGCGCCGATCCGGCTGGAGTAAGACATTAGTGCTCGCAATTTGCACAAACCCGAAATGAAATTTTGTACGCACGGCGGAAATTCATGATGCTTCTAGCCAACAACAACAACAATGAAAATCTGCTACGCTCAATTCAAAAGCAATTATGAGTTGGGTTTTGTGCTCGGCGTGTGGCATCAAAATGAGAGCAAATCATTTTCATGTAGGAAGCAAAAGTCACTAAAACAAAAAACTCCAAGCGCCGCTTTGCTCTTCGAAAAGAAAGAGTCAAGAAAAAAATCGAAATAACATTGGCTGCAAATTAACTTTTCTTTTTCGTCTCTTTCGCGAACAGGCTGAATTACCAGTTTTTACTCGAATGCCTGGCTGGCTGCCATCTCCACACTGTCACCATCGCCAGCGTCATTGCCATTGCCGTCAACGTTTGCCATTATTTATTTGCGCTGCCACAATTCAATGCCGCATTGTGGCGACTGCTATATAGTTGTTGGCCAATGTTGTTGTTGTTGTTTTTGTTGTTGCTGTGGCTGGAACATTATTGCGCCAACTGACAATGGGAATTTTAGTGAAATTTCTTCTTATTTGACTTTTTTCTTTGCTTTTAGGTTTTCTTCTTCCTTTACGTTACAGCTTTTGAATGTTTCGATTCTGGTGTATTGAAAAAAAAAATTATTGTTGGCACTCTTTGGTGCTACTAAATGTTTCACAAAGACAGCAGCAAAAGTGGGCAACACCACAACAAAAGAGAACTTTTATAAACAAATTTATGATTCTATAATTTTGTTGGCTTATTTGCAGACGCTTTTGGTAACAATTAAAACCACAAAATTAAATAAAATATTTAAATGCAAAAATTATTTAGACGCACCAAACTTTATGCTAAAACCGCACAACGGCTCGTGTCGTTTCGAACTAACTTCTTCTTTGGAAGAGCGTTGCGTATGAAACCAAAACTTGAAAACAAAGCAAATCAGCGACAGAAAACACGCCAGGTAAGTGTGTGCCCTTTGGGATTTGCAGCGAAGGGCCCGGCGAGAACAGATTTCAATTGGATTTGTCGCAAAGCAGTGTGAAACAGTCAATCGAGAACTATGTCGCCCATATCGCATACGCGTCCAATGGCCACAAATTTGCACTTAGACCGCCGCTGAAGCCGGCAGCTGTACAATGAATAATATTTTCATTAGATCGGCAGCGGCGGCGCATCAACTATGCTGTTGATACTCGTACATACAAGCAGACATTTGTGTAAACACACGCAGCGTGCCGCTGGCGTGCGGTGTATGTAAATTTCAAACTAATAAAGCGCGGCTTCGGCGCTCGGAACGCCATTTTCAGGGCACATAGTTGGCAGGCAGTCGCTTGGAACGAACGGACAGTCGTATGGACTGTGCGTACGCGCAGGAACGAAGCGCTCGAGCGCTGAGTTGAGGTCATTGCTCAGCCGCCGCTGCAGTTGGACGGCACACACTGCCGTGTGTTGGTGCTCTCAAACTGACGTGAATGGCGGGGAAGGGGGAGGAAGGAGGCGAAACATATAATTATGTTCATTATTTTGTGTATTTCGGATTCGCTCTCTAACTTCTTCAGATGAAGTTTAGTTGATTTTTGGTGGTGGTGGCAACATTTTCTTTTTAACTAGGTTCTTTTACTAAAATTTTAGTTTAGAAAAGGTGAAAACTTTTTAAAATACTTTTCTTCAATGTTGGAGCTCTCACTTTTCTAGTTGACACAATGCACAGTAATTCGTTTCACAGACAAAATTCCAAACATTTATAGTCTCAGAATTTAAAGATTTTGATGTCATTAGAATGGTAAAACTCTAACTAAGAAAACCCCAAAAAATCTGTGCTAAAAATTAATTAGTGTGTGTGCAATAGAAGTCGCTTGAAGTCGAAACTTTTTCATAAAAAAATTTAAGCACAAGTTTTCGGGTTTTAAGTCTTAAAATACATGGTTAGCTAGAACTTGCTAAAACTTTCAATATGGATTAAGAACTAATGTGTCCATTTTCGCTTTTAATGTTTTCTCAAAATTTGCGAAGCTTTTCTTTACTTTCTTTACTTCAATTTTAATTTAAAATATTTTTCTAAATAAGAAATCTGAAAATTGACAAAACTTAGAGGAAAATATCTAAAAAGTATGTGAAAGTATGTTCCTGCATTTGTTTAATTTTAGGGCGCATTCTTTCTTTGTCGAATAATGTGAACATATCCTCCGATCTCAGAAAAAAATTCAATTTGAAAAGTGGTCTAAACACCTATTTTTCAGAAAAATTTATTTTATTCATTCCTAAAAGTATACAATCAGTATGAAAAATTGAAAAAACTGCACAAATGCAAAAACAAAATGGAGATTTGAATTCAGCAAACCAGGATTAACTAGTATACCAAATTTTATGAAGAACGTACCACACCTTCTAATTTTTCCCGCGGTTGTATGGAGTCGAATCACTGCGCAATGCTCCAATTTAATTCGATAAACTATACGAGATAGTTTATACTATTTATTTCTTTCCTATTTATTTAATTTATTATTATTTATCTGCATTAGAAAAGAGCAATGAGCGTATTACACTATGTACCGGCGCTAAAAGTTGGGACTGTAGTCTGAAAAGCCTTAATCTGGGTTGGGTGATTGTCTAATTTACAAATTGCAAGAATCGTTTTCAAATCAGACTATAAACACAAAGCGATGGCTTATTGTGACATCACATTGGATACCACTTCTTTTATGACACTGAAAACCACGAGGATTCCAATATGAAGCATGCTATCTCTCTGATGTCTGGACTCTAGAGTTGAAAACTCAGTTGGGTTGTTGTGGAGCAGAGGAATTTTTGTCTTTTTATGGCCAAAGATAAACTTCAAGACTGTTTTCTCTTCTTCTTCGGAACGATAAGTACGACAAGAGGTCGTTGTGGTGCTACTTGGTCTTTCAGCCATTGTGCCGCTAACACCGCACACTCTTTTCTATGCTGACATTTATTCTGTTCAACCAGAAATGCAACTGACTTCTTAGTTTAAGTGTTCAAAGAACTGTCATTCATATGTCAACTTAGCTTCTGGACTCATCCTTTCATTGCGGTTGTGGGATGTGTAGCCATAGGGTCTTGCTTTCTAATTCGTAGTAATAGTAACTTGTGGATCTTTTCAGAGCCAATGCAATGTTTCTACCTCATGCATTCTTCCTTCAAAGCTCTGTCTCCTAACTTTTACATCCTTTCAGATCCAATGCTATTCTTCCCATCAATGGTGATATAAGCAAAAAACTATGACCTTGATTTTTAACATTAATACCTATTTTCCAAGTGACATGCATATCGGTTGAATTGCACAGCCCCACTTAAATACAAAACATTGCAAAATACGATGCCATACATATTTTTTTCAACCCAAATCTAATAAGTCAAGCAAGCACATCAGAGCTTTCCGCTGACATTTTATGAGAGTTTCGACACTTTTAATATTTTGCGAAAACGTATTGCAATGTTTTTCAGCAAGTCACACATAAGTATAACTGGGATTAATTTCAGTTCCCACTATGACTCAAAATTGTTGCACCAGCAATACAAACAATTTCCATAATATAAGCAATACTCACAAATCAAGCCACGAAACGCAGCAAATAACCTCGATTTTCCGTTTATTAAAATTTATAAGTCTCTATGCAGGTGTGTAAGTTATCTAAAAAAAAATTTGACTCAATACAACGATTCGCTATCTTCTGGAAAACGCTATCGCCAGCTGCCGATAAGCGAAAAAAGCGCTGCACTTGCGACCATCAATAATATTTCGCACGAGTTTTATTAAACACAAACAAAAATTGGCTAAGAAAAAAAGTGCCAGCCATAAATTAATCCAAAAACGAATGCACACAGCTGTCACGCTCTCACTCCGAGCGCTCTAATTACCGGCTATAATTGTTGTTGTATTGTACCATGCAAGCCATTATGGGCACCGAACGATGGGAATTTAGACGTTTGGTCAGATCACCAGACGCTAAATACCGCTCGCAGCGTCCAAAACGTAAATGCGCGATCGGGTGATTGTTCTTTCGAATTTTCGATGTGTGAAGTGACCGAAAAGTTCGACTTACCTCAGTGGTGATTTGTCCCATTTCGTTGGTGATTTGTTTCTGTATGTATCCTTTAAGGCTGCTGCGGCCAATTAATCCAATTATCCGGATCTTAGTTCGTTCGTAAATTTCGCAATTTCGCTTTAACGTTTTTTTTTTATTTTTTCTATAACGCACGAGGTTTTGCGCGCGCTGGTCACCGTAATTTTTTGTTTATTTTGATTTCAAGTTTCTGATTTTAAATTAAATTTTTTTAAGTAATTAATTTTGTTTGCCATGAAACTTTACTGCAGCATTTATTTTGCACACGGGCACACGACTCTTGTGGACACCGTACCGCCAACTCGTTTGAAAGCCAAAAGCATATTGAAAGCCAACTTCAAGCGCCAACAAGTGGTAGCGCAGCCGTTGCCGTTGCTGTTGCTGGTGTTGGTATTTGTTGTCGCTCCGCATGCGGCGCCGATTCAGCGGCTTCACTTAGCCGAGCGCACTTCGGCTGCTATTCAAAGCGCTGCCAGATCTGGCAGTTAAATATTTACAACAATTTTTAGGTTAGTTTTGCTTGTTGGCACTTTGAGCTAATGACACTTGAAGCGCAATTTACAAGAGGGAAATTTTTTAAACTAATTTTGATGAAATTGCAATAATTCTAAATATTTTTTACAACATTTTTCACATTGTTTTCTGAATTTGATGTTGTTAGATGCAAAAACGTATCTAAACAAAAAGTAAATAAGAAATTAAAAAGGAAAATTAGAAACCAAAAGTAATAAAAAAAATAGATAGTAATAAGGAATATATAAAAAATAAACAATATATGAAAATAATGAAAAGTAAATATAAAAAAAAATTATAGAAAAAATAATAAAAGTATAAAAAATAATATATAAAATGTAATAAAAATATAAATAATAAAAATATAAATAACACAAACACATAATACTTGAAAAGTAAAATGTCGTAAGGTGTTCATTCATTGTGGCAGTGTGAGCTCAAGAGTGACAACATTTTCTAGCTAAAATATTTCACTGTGAACAGTTCTTCATATTAGGCTGACCAGATCCTAAATGAAATAATTTGACATTAACTACTAATACAATTTCGTTATGTTTATTTAGAAATAATTATTTGTTTTTTAGAAGTGATAATTTTTATAGCAAAATGATTATTTTCATAGCAAAATTATTATTTTTAGTTAGAAATATTCATGTTGTGTTTTTGGAAATGATGGTTTTGCAGCGACCATAAACGAGTTGTTGCACTTAACACAAAGCTCGTGTGGTATCGTTTACATGTGCAAATACTAAAATCCTCACCACCACCGCATTTTTATGCGGTTAAGTCCATACAAATTACACTTACAATACTTTTACTCAAATAACATTTCATGAGCATATAAAGCAAGTAAGCAGAGTAAAATATTAACATTTTCTAGTTGTATAGGTAAATCGTACAAGTTACACTATTCATTATTTACTAAAGCATCTTAGAATTGCTGGTATTCAATAGATTGCATAAGTTATACATCGATTTCAATAAAGATCTTAGCTTTTTCCGCGTTCTTGCTCCATCAAAATCCAACACATCAGTTCGATTCTATTGCCTTGAACTATTTGAACCTTAAGACATTCAATGTGTTAAAATACTTTCCTTTTTCAAGCTTTCTCCAGCTCATTGTTTTCCCCCGTTGCATAATTACTTTTTCAACTGCAAAACGCTTTCAATCTGTAAATATAATATAATTGATTATGCATTAATTTCACACAAGTATTTCTTTGTAATTTACACTCACCTGCCGAAAACCCACTTTCGTCAGATTTTTTCCCCTCAATAACTTAACAGCTTTGGTGTATTTTTGTTGGTGATTAAAAGTCTACAATTTATTGCCATTGTAAAACCATCATTTATGTATTATGATTTGTTATATTAAAAAAAAAAAATTCAGTTTCCTTCATAAAAATAATCAAGTTTAATTGTGAAGAGCTTATGTGGCTTCACAGAGACAAACGCCGTTGCGGACATGACATAATATGGTAAATATATTTGTGGGAGTGGGTCTGGCCCAGCGCGGCCCTACAGTCAGCGGTTATACATTCACACATAAAGTAAGTTTGTTGTTGTTTGTGTGTAGTGTGTTCATGAGTTTAAATTAAATTTCAAATGAAATGCTCTCAAAGTGGGAACGCGAACGTTTGATTTCTCAATTCAGTTTTAGTTGCTTGCGCTGCTTGTAATAAACCTAAACAATTATTATATTTTTTATATATTTTTTTTAATGATTTTTCAGTTTAAATTTTCTTGTTGTTGCTGTTTTTTTTTGCAAATAACGATCCCTAACAAAACGAAGAATATTAAATTAAAAGTTAAAGTGTTGAATTTGCATGTTTTGTACAAGTGCAGTTTGCGTTGGAGGAGATTTTCGCACCGTCACACCAACTCCACTTAATAGTATGTGTGTGTCTCATCAAGATTGCTCGCGATGGAGCGCATTGCAAAATGGTTGGAAAACTCCTGCACTTAACACCCCGAGGTGTGTTCGTACTATGAAACTACTCTCGTTCGGCCAGAAATTGCGCTCAGTCTCTCGCCCAGCGGCTGCGGCTCTACTCTACCAGCTGCTGCTTGCACGTCACATGGTACGGCACCTTGACAATGGTGAATTTCGTGTGTGGCAAATTCTCGCCCAATATGGTTTCCACCTTGTCCAGCGGCAGAATCTCGATCTGCGGCACATCGCTGGGCGCCGCCTCCTCCTTCTCCACCGGCGCTGCACCGGTGTCGTCATCGTCATCGGCGTCGTCGGCGAGCGGTGCGCCCGGCACCGGCTTCAGCACCGGAATGCACTCGTCAAAGTGATGTTTCTCCTTCTTGGTGGACTCCTCGCACTGGTCCACGTACAGTGCGGTCACGCGCAGCAGCTCCACGGTCACGCCCCAGGTGAACACCTTTAACGTGTCGGCCACCTGCTGCACGGCGCTCAGCACAATGTGATTCGTGGTCGCCGACTGCGAGATGTATGTGGGAATGATTAGCAGCTTGCGCACATTGCTGCACAGACACAGTTTCTCGTCAAAGCCGGCCTTAATGTCAAAGTTCACCAGTTCCAGCTGCGAGAGCTGTGTCAGACCAGCCACCGCTTCCAGTATTTGCAGCGTGCAACAGTTGGTCTCCTGTCCATTCTCCAGGCGCAAACGTTGCAATTTGCTGAGTTTAGGCAAAACCTGCGCGGCGAATGTGTCGTCAAAGTCGCCGCACTCGCCCAACTCCAGCGAGCGCAGATCGACCAACTCGCCCAGCACCTCTACACCTTTGGCGCCCAGGCCGCGAACGGCAGTCAGCGACAAGTGTGCCAACTGCGTCAGTGACTTGAGCGGCTGCAAGTCGCCCGTAATGGTCCCCGGTTCACAAGTGCGCAGACGCAACTCCTCGAGGCGTGTCAACAGGCCCAGGTGCTCGAGATTGATGGCGTCGTCGTTGATGGTTACCGCATTGAGTATGCGCAGCTGTTTGTTGCTTTGAAAAAGGTTCTCCACCACGCGCGCCGAGCAGCGGCACAGATCAATCACCTCCAGTGAGCAGACGGTGCCAATATGCTCGGAAAAGTCCTGCCACATATCTTCACCACGGGTGCTGGCCACTAGCATTTTGCGCAGATCGAGGTGCTTAGTCTCGCCGCGACGCAGCGCTGCTGTAAAGCCTGCCCAGTTGCTCACCTTGGAGTTTTTCATGCGAACAGTGTGCCACAAGGAAATATCCTTGGCGGCCAGGTGCCACAGCTTGCAGACGGAAGCGGCACGCGGGCGTTCCTGTGGAACAAACATTTTGTAAGTTGTATTATAAAAACAATGATTGTCAAATTTTGAGGAGAGTAGGGCGCAGATTTGCACAGATTTTCATGTTATTAGTCTCAGGGTAGACCAGATTTGTAATAGTTTTTACGATCAAACAATAAAAAATTGTGAACTCTGTCTCTTTAGTCAACTGAACTGAAGTCGCTCCACAGCCTGAATATTTGCACTGATTTCAATAGGAAGAACAATTCTTCTATGTAAATCCATGCCTCTCTCCCCTACATTTCTGCAATTTATCTGAATCGCTTACGTGTATTTTTAGATATTTCAGTATGCACAAAAGTGCATCGTACGCAAAGGAGACATTCGCGAAAAAGTTGGTGGCGAATACTTTGTTTGACTGGTCGTTGGCGGCGGCCGTCGATGCATTGGACGCGGCATGCGGTTGAAAGGCGGCGTCCAATGAGGCGGAGGACGGTTTGCGGCTGTTGCGGATGCTCTCGTTGATTTGCTTCAAATCGTTTTCAATATCGTTCACATGCCTGCTGAATTTCAATAGGAAAAGAAGAAAAAAATCAGTTAAATAGGTTTGAAATTGCCAATAAGCCCGCTGAGGGTCTCGCTCTCGTTTTTCGAAATCATATGTTGGGCGTTTCAAGTGAATTAAACCACAGAGCCGGGTGGGACACAAACATTGCGGCACTCACTCAGTGGGCGGGGCGAACGGTTTGGCCACCATCACATACTTTTTCCCCTTCACCACCGCAATGGTTTGCGGGTATTTGTTTTCCGGGCGCAGCGCGGCGCTGCGCGCTTTCGATGCAGACACATGGCGTGCGCTGCCGCTGTGGCTGCTGATCGGCTTTGCGGGCGGCTCCACCGCCGGCAAACAAGCCTGCAAGGAAGATGAAGTGAGTGGGGTGTGTTGGTTAGGTTGTGGTGCATGGTACCTCGCAGGTGTACTCGTGACCGTGGGGTGCGCCGACTGCGCGGTACTCGCAATTGGCGCGATTCAAGCCAACGCACTCGTGATGATACAGACACAGACATTTGACGCACTTTAGCTGCGGCACCTGGCCCAAGGCACGTGCGCATTTGCTGGTGCAGGGTTCGTGCGCGGCTGGCGAGTTACTGTGTGTTCCAACGTTGGCGTTCACGGTGGCTTCCCCGCCAGCTACTGCTGCTGCTGTCGTTGATGCGACGGTGCCCCTTGAAAATGCCAGAAGTCAAACTAAAGAATGCCCAACAAAAGCCAAGTAGCAAAAACAACAAATACAAAAAAAAACACAACAAAAAACACTGAGCAACTACTAAACGAGAGCGAGAACCAAACAAAGACCGCTACAACTTTTCGTAAACTACAGAAGAATCGTTTTGCTTTCTGCGCTGACAGACTCACTTCTTGGCCTTGCTGCTCTTACTGCTACTGCCGCCACTCGATGCATTGGCCGACGCACGATTGCTGGGCGATGCGCCGGGATTCGAAGCACCTCCTCCACTGCTGTAGCGACTTGAGCCGGCGCTGCTTAGCAGTGCGGCGTTGTTCACCTTGAGCGCGCGTGTCGGTGTCCAGCCCTGCGGCGGCGGACTGGCGCCCTTGGGTCCCTTCGGCTTCGAGACGCGCTTGCCAATGCTGGTGGGTACGGGCGCTGCGGCCAGCGTGGCCGCCGTAACCGAAACACGACTCGACGGCTTGGCGCTGCGCACCGTCTCGTACTCGGCGCCCACGCCAAGCGGCTCGCGCGCAAAACTGAAATGCTCTATGGTTAGCTCGCCCTCCAGCAGCGGCACAATGTCGCTGCGTGTACGCAACTTTTTGCCGCTGGGCGCTATGAAGTACACGTCCGCCTTGTCCTTACTAGTCTCCATGTTGGCACGCCACACCAGTTCGCGACGCCAGCCATAGTCGAACGGCTTCTTGTAAAAGTCGTCCTGCGCTGAAAGCGGTTTCGGTTTCGAGAGCACTGAGTTTGCCGCATTGGCGGGTGAGCTATTGTTGTTTCTGGATGCTGTCGGTACAGCGCCATTTGTGTCCTCATTATCAGCCACAATATGTGCCGTTTTGAGGGATTGCGGCTGCTCTGTCAGCACTTCCTGCTTGATTTCTGTTTTCGTCTCGGTGACTGTTGCATTTTCATGCTGATGTGATTTTGCTTTGGGCGACTCTTTGCGCACTGTGGTTGTCGTCGGACTCTGAAAAATCAAACAAAACAGATTCATACAGAATTGAGGTTAAGCCCACCTACTAACAATACCGCATTCACCCCGCACGCGCTTCCTAAACACACACACCTGCTTCAATTTCTTGGCTGCTCGTGGCGAGGCAATCGGACTGAACACGGCCTCTTCGTATTCGGCTTTTACTGCGCCACTGTTCGTCAGCACGCCCACCTCGTCCTGCTTCATCAGCTCCGCCTCGCCGCTCTGCTCATCGAAGCCCAGCAGACATTCCTCCGAACCGGACCGTCGCACTTCGTAACGTTTGCGCTTCAGTGACGCGTCACTCACAAGCTGCTGCGCCAGCACGGCCTTTTCAACGGGCGAATTTGTCGACGCCGACCGCGTTTTCTGCTGTACAGCTGCGCCACTCGCATCGCGACTATCCTCGTCTTCTGTGCCCGACACTTCCAATTTGAGCGGGGTGCCAGTCAACTGCATTTCGTCGTCGCCTTTCATAGCGCCGCTATCGATAATTTCATCCTCGGACATGGTGTCGGCGTTTGGGGTTTCGTCGCGCTCCAGCGGCGGTTCCAATTCCGGCGGATCCTCTTCAATCTCGTTAGCCACAGCCATTTTCATTGCACTGCGTCGCCCAGTGTGACGCGGCGTACGGCCGCTACCATTCTCAGCCAAGCTGCTCGTCGGTGATGCCGCCACTTGATCGACGGTCAACGTTCCGGACACCGAAGCAGCATCGTCCACCTCCATTCTGATGTAGTGAAAGGTTTGTTTCCTTTTCGGTGAAATTTTCGTAGCTTTTCTGGCGCGATGGGCGATTAATTGATAATTTGTGAATTTCCTCTCGCTCCCCTGCACAGAGTTGACAACTATCAATGGCTGCTGGCGCGGCGTGTTTGACGTTTGCTTTGTCTGATTGTTCGCTGTTGCGTTTAGCGGCATTGCGTTTCTATGGGTTTCGTGGGAAATATTGGCACGACAAGAAAGAGACAGCACTGGTAACATGGCAAAGTGGTGGAAAAATCCGAATTGCAACGTTTAGTTGAGCCAATGAATTGCATGTTGCTGCTATTGAATACTAGAGGGCGCAAAATATGAGTTGGCTGGTTGTATAATATGAGAAATTTTATGGGTAAATGAAAAAATTAATACGATTTTAATTGATTGATGTAATGAACTACTGGAAGTGTCTCATATCACTCGCTTTCAAAAAGTTTTAATATAAAATGTGTTGATTGGGGGTAAGGAAGGCGTTAAATAAAATGTGGTTATGAGTGTTGCGTATAAAATTATTTGTATTCTTACCAAATGGTGAAAATGGTGAAATGGTGAAAATGTATTCGTGGTTGGATGGGTTGAAATAATTTGTAACCATGAATGCAGTGTGTTGTTGCTGTAGCTCATAACAGTACTTGGGCAAAGAGTTGAACAAGCCTTCGGTAGCCGTGATCGTCTAGTGGTTAGGACCCTACGTTGTGGCCGTAGTAACCCAGGTTCGAATCCTGGTCACGGCAATGTTCGCGTACGCAACATTGTCACGGAGAAGGCAGTTTTTTTTTAATTAAATAATTTTAAAATAACTTTATTATTTATAAAGTAAAACAATCAAACGTTAGCAACAAGAGAGTAATGCAAATTTAAATTATTTTTTACATAAATAAAATTATTAGACAGTACTACTAGAACTAAAAATAATACTAATTAAACTTGCTAACTAAAATTTATGTAGATTGTGGTTTTTGCCCCGTAACGAAAATATTTAAGTATTTATCTATGGTAAGAGATGGGAACAATAAATAGTTATTAGAAATGAAATTAAAAATAATAATTAACTAAATAGTAGACATTTTACCAAACGAAACTGCTTATTCTTCGACTTTGAAGATTTTCCGCACAAACTTTTGTTTGCCTGTAAATTATTATTTTTTGTTTTTAATAATTATAAATAAGCATGTCTTTTAAAAAGGCAATCTTACTGAAAAAGAATACAATTATTACTTTAAAAAAATCTACACTTCTCCGTGACAATGTTCCTATTCGTGAACATTGCCGTGACCAGGATTCGAACCTGGGTTACTACGGCCACAACGTAGGGTCCTAACCACTAGACGATCACGGCTATTGAAGCGGTGTTGAACCCGCTGGCAAAATGCTTATTTCATTCCAAGCCAAAGCCGCCATTACTTTTCCACACATTTGTGCTTAACGAGAAGCTTTTTTAATTGCAGCTTTGTCAGATGCTTTCAAACGGAAGTGCGCTGGTGCAGCTGATGTGCGCAGCTGTAACGCTGACAGGAAATGGAACTGTGATGTCAGTGAAAATAGTGGAAACTGCTTTGGGTGGGAGTTGTGACATAAAAAAAATTTATTTATATGTACAGTGGACGTCCAGTATAACGAACTTACCATTTAACGAATTTTCGATTTAGCGTACAGCCAAATTTATTCCATTGATGATTCTATATTACGAACAAAAGTGAAATTTGCTATTCGATATAACGAATATTTATGTTGTTTTTCACCCTTCGAATTGTTTTTATTTGAGCATTCACTTTCTTTACAAAAACAATGAATGTTTGGTTTCGTCAATTGAACGGTACCTCAATTATTTTTGTTTTTGTTACGTTAACACGTTCAAATTTACGTCAAGTTGCTGATCGTTTTCACAGGATTTGTTTTGCGTTCGGTCGGCTTTTTTCTTTTAAAAATTAAAATTTCAATAATCAATCAAGAGAAATTGCCATACAGAAAAGTTGACTTGCGGTAAAGAGGCAATCGCGCATCGAAGTGTTTTTCACTTTCTTTTTTATAAAACAAGATATTTGTTTAACCTTCTGTCTGTCCTTTGCTCAAAACTGCGTTCGCTGTCCTTTGGGGTCAGGATGACCCCAATTAAACGTTTATATAGTTTACTGACAAAACATGAAGAAATGTTACACATAAATCACAAAAGAAAAGGGGAAAGCCCCGAAAAGTGTTTTTCTCGATTTGTTATTGGGTTGTAAGCGCGATTAACACTAAATAACACAAGTAGACGAGTGCACAAAACCGCTCAACGGTTTTTTAATTCCGCCTGGGTTCAAATAGATCCCTAGGGACAGGCAGAAGGTTAAAACTGATTATATGAGAAGAAGGATGGTTTAAAACAAAAAAAATTTCGATCGATTTAACGAATTTTTCGATTTAACAACATAAGATTCGTTATATTGGACGTCCACTGTAAATATTTAAAAGTATTTAAAGAACAAAGAGACATTTTTGAAAAACAGAAAATATAATTAGAAAAATATATATGAAATGTAGTTTATTAATTTTGTATTTTCTAATATATCTAATTAACATTTGTTCAAAAACATTATCATCCAATCTCCCTTTTTGTTTCAAATGTCAAACTGTCAGTTATTGAACTTATTTATTTCAATTGATTTATTTATGCATAATACAGGATAACTATCAGTTGTTGTAAAACAGTCTGCAACAGCCCGCAGCTCTCTTCTTTCTCTCTCAGCCATCACTTCAAGCGCGCCTCGCATCAAGCTGTCAGTTCTAAGCTTGAGGCGCACTGCCTTGTTGTTATTGTTGTTGCTACTGCTGAGTGTGCCGCTATTTATAGCAATTACCATCGCCACAATAAACGCCATTGACTGCAATTACATAAAATGCACCGCGCCACAATAAATGTCGGTCGTTAAGGGTAGGAAGTGTGCAACGGGCAACGATGACGATGTGCTTCGGTGTTTTGTGTTGTTGTTAGTAAGTGTGCAATTTGTTGCATTTGTGGCGACGCTGCAAGTTCAGAGCAGTGCGAACGTGCCGCGTAAGAGTTGTCAATCAATCAGTAAAAAAACGGCTTAATACAAATTTTCTGATATATTCTGATGTTGAATGGGAATTAGATGGAATTATATTTTAATACAAGAGGGGCCCACACCAACAAATTTGGACTATGGAATAAATGGAACCGGCGCGCAGGAGAAGCCAAGCATTGCGTTGGTTTTGGAAGAATGCAGAGGATGGGTTAAAAATAAATTCAAGCACTCGATTGATATGTGAACAATGGGTCCCAAGAAGGGCAATAGGATGAGGGGGAGCGGCGTGTTCATCAGGGAAACTGAGGCTAATAATAATAATAATTGACTGGCACGACAGCCCGCTGACGCGAGACTAAGGCCTAGCTTCCCGCAACCACCCGTGTTGTGCGTGTGAATTTGTACGCGGGTGGAAGGGACCTACAGTTTTTATGCCGGTTCCGAACGGCAGGTTGGGAGCTCTTTCATAAGCAATTTTTACTCTCAGAGGTTTGCCATTTCCAGCTGAGAGGACAGACACCGAAAGAGAAAACGGGAAACTGAGGCTACAATTTTCATTTCTCTCACCTGACTACAAGAAACTGAAGTAATGGCTTTACTGCAAGTTTTGAGGCGGAAGAAGGAAAAGAGTAAGAAGGAAGACGAAGAAGAAAAAAAAAGAGACGGAATAAAAATAAGAAAAAATAAGAAATATATAATAAATAAGAATGAGAATAAGAAGAATAAGGAGAAGATTAAGAATGAGAATATGAATAAGACTAAGAATGAGTATGAGAATAAGAATGAGAATAAAAATCAGAATAAAAATAAGAATGAGAAGAAGAATAAGAATGAAAATAAGAATACGAACAAGAATGAAAATAAGAATGCGAATAAGAATGAGAAGAAGAATAAGAACGAGAATAAGATTAAGAATGACAATGAGAATGAGAAAAGGAATGAGAATAAGAATAGGAATAAAAATAAGAATAGGAATAAGAATGAGAGGAAGAATAAGAATAAAAATAACAATGAAAATAAGAATACGAATAAAAATGAGGAAAAGAATAAGAATAAGGATATGAATGAGAATAAGACTAAAGATGAGAATGAGAAAGGGAATGAGAATACGAATAAAATGAGAGGAAGAATAAAAATAAGAATGAGAATAAAAATAGGAATAAGAATGAGGACAAGAATAAGAATGAAAATAAGAACGAGAATAAGGATGATAAGAAGAAGAATTAGAGGAAGAAGAATGTGAATATGAATGAGAATAAGACTAGGAATGAGAATAAGAACGATAATAGGAATAAGAAGGAGAATAAGAATGAGAATACGAATCAGGAAAAAATGAAAATAAGAATGAGAATAAGAATGAGAATAAGAATGAGACTATGAATGAAAATAAGAACGAGAATAAGAATGAGAAGAAGAAGAATGAGAGGAAGAAGAATTATAATATGAATGAGAATGAGAATAAGACTAGGAATGAGAATAAGAATGATAATAGGAAAAATACGGAGAATAAGAATGAGAAAAAGAATGAGGAAAAATAAAATTAAGAATGAAAATAAGAAGGAGAATAAGAATGAGAATAAGAATTAGGAAAAAATAAAAATAACAATGAAAATAACAATGAAAAAAAATGAAAATAAGAATAAAAAAATAAGAGGAGAATAAGAATCAGGAAAAAATATATATGAGAATGAAAATAAAAATGAGAATAAGAATAAGAATAAGACTAAGAATGAGAATGTGAATAAAAAAAGAATCAGAATAAAAAATAAAAAGAGGAATGCGAATCAGAATAAAAAACAAAACAAAAATAAGAACAATATGAATGAGAATAAGAATAAGAGGAAGAATAGGAATAAGAATGAGAATAAGATTCAGAATAAAAGTAAAAAAAAAACAAGAATGAGACTAAACTATAATAAGAATCAGAATGATTATAAGAATTAAAATGAGAGAGAGAACATTGATTTATGGAAAAAAGTCGAATTTGTAAAATTTGGAGTTGTGACTCTTTTGTATTTAATCAGCGATGTACCCAAACTTTCATTGTTCAGTGCTTAGTTAACCGGTTAGTAAGATAGTTAAGACTGTTCAGTGTTTAGTTTGTCAACAAAAATACGTTTCATAAAAATTTTAAGGAATACGAAAAGTAATAATTTTTGATAATTTACATCAACATTCATAGAAACGCTGCCACATCAAAACCTAACCTAATCTAAGACAGCTGAACCATCCAAAAAATTTAAGTTTCATCCTTTTTCACTCCTCGCTGCTTATTTAGTCTTTTCATAAAAGTTTCAAAGAACATAAAAAGTATTAATTTTACGCCTAGTTTTACTTGCATTAATACGCAGTTAAAATTCAATAATGCACTGCTACACAAATACTAACACAAATACATACATACAAACGCATTTATTTATGTCAGCAGTTGTATGCATTACACATGTGAAATACAAAGTGGTTAAGTGCGCCGATTATATTATCTCACGAATACTTAGTCGTAAAACCTGCAGTACGTTTAATGCAAAAAATTAAACAAAAAAGCAACAACAACTACAGAAAAATATTGTTTATGCGCTGCGCTTATGTCAAATATTCAGATTTCATTCGGTTAGGCAATACGCCGGCGGCAACCAATCCAAAAGTTGCCGCTTCCCTCCCCTTCCCCCCCAAAAACCGCTGACAATTTGCTGCGCTCAGCACGCGGGCGTTCGCATGGAAAAAGCGGGCCGTAAATTCACTTTAAATCGACAAAATGTAAATTTTCTTACATAAAAATCAACTGCGCTGTGGCGATTGCGACCGGAAATGCCATGGCGTCAGGTTGCGTAGTGCGGCGCGCGCCTCGAATGGGGCCGCTGTTGGTATCATGTCAGCGTAATAAAAAAGTTTGCTTTTTGCATTTGAAAATATTTGTTTGCATCATTTTTGTTTTTGATTGGATTTCATCATAAAATTGCAAAAATTTCACTGTTTTTGTAATAACATTTAAATTTGTTTGGGACAGTTGAATTGTGTATTCAAGGACATCTGGTAGCCTTCTGTAAAGCACAAGGCTTGGAATGACATAATATGTCATAGCAGAGATGGTTGTGTGTACCCACCCATTTGTCTTCTGTCTGTCCGTCATTCCATCCTTCATCTGCCTATGTCCTTCCGATAGGATCGTGTGGCCGTCTATTCTCATGTTCGTGTGTAGATTTGTCTACTCATTTGTCTTACTGAACATTCATTCGTCTGTCTTTTCGCTCTTCCATTTATCTGCCTGTCCTATGTCCTTCCGATAGGATCGTGTGAAAGTTCATCCATTCGTTCGTGTGTAGTTCTGTCCACTCACTTGTCTTGCCGCTCGTTCATTCTTTTGTACTACGGTTTGTCTACTTGTTTCTCGCCCCGTCTGTTCATTATTTTGTCTATTCAATCCGTGTGTTAATCTATCTGTCTAAGTATCCGCACTTCTGTTCATTCATTCATTCTTCTCTCTGTCCATACATGAACAGCTGCTGTATTTCATACGTCCTGTTGTCCCTCCTGAGTTTCTGCCCATTGAAACACACAAAGTGTTTGCAATAATTTCAATATATTTCACATTTACTACAAACAAATATTGTAAATAAGTATTGTGTAAATAAGTTTTCTATTGAAATTGTAAATCACACTACTGATTGTGACATACTCGTGTATATTTCAATATATTTAGTTCCATTGTTTATCAATTTCTGGGGTTGACTCATGTGAGCAGGTCGACCGCAAGTCGGCCGCACGTGCACTGCATTTTGCTCTTTGTTTCGATGATCCATAAATCCTCCATAGGCGCAACGGGAACTTTAAATTGACCGCAGAATTCATCTTTTATCTGAGTGGAAGTTGGGGGTTTTAATACGTCTTAGAGTGAAAAGCAGTGAAATGAAGTGGCGAATTTTCGCTGCCTTTTTTGCTTTACTTCTCTTTTTATCGTTTGATTTGTGGTTGAACAAATATAACATGTTTATAATATTTAGAAAAATTATAGAAATATTAAAAAATATATGAGGAAAATATCAAAATTAGTGAAATAGTACTTAAGTATTAGTATTAAATATACTGTTATTAAATAAATTGATAAATTTATAAATATTTTTGAAAAAATTATAAAAGTATTAAGAAATATACAAGAAATATATGAAAAATATCAAAATTGGACATGAATTGATTTTGTAAAAATATTTAGAAAAATGATATTAAAACCTATATCATATGCACAAAAATTTAAAAAAATTATATAACTATTAAAAGTATATAAGAAAAATATCGAAATCTAAATATTGAAAAGAATTAAAATCATACATTTGTTAAAAACAATCAAAACAATTTTTTAAATTATTTAAAAATATATTATAAAAATATTATTATTATTATTATTACAAGTTAGCTTATAATTAAAATTACAAACTAACGACTAGGGGGGAGACAGCAATAGCATCGATGGCCTTCCGCTATCTGCAGGTGTGTATATTTTGGATGTCAAACTAAAGTATTGGGAAGAGTTATACATCTATTTACATATTTATACTCGTGCATGGTATGATATAGTTCAAGTTAGTAATAATGGAGGATGATGTGAAGGGTTGAAGGTTGCATTTGGAGGTTTTGTTTTTTAATTATTTGAGGCTTTATGCAATTGTATCTTCTTAGGATATACAAATTCATATGGCGTGATATAAATTGCTTGTTTTTAAGAATGTGATTATTTTAGATATGTTTTCTGGATTGGGGTTATAAAGGGCAGATAGTGGTGAAATATTTTGAAATGTACTATATCTCGCGCTCTGGTAGTAGCTGCATTCTTCAAGCATGTGCTTAACGGTAATGTTGATATTATTGCAAAAGGGGCAAAGTGGTGAGGGATTTTTATTATGTGCTCGTGCGTAAGCTTTGAGTGGCCAAGTCTTAGACGCTCGTATTTTATTAGGTCGAGTCTGGAAAGCGAGTCTGTGTGGTTGAATTTTAGGAAGTCCTTTATTGTATTTTTATTTTTGTTTATTTCTTTGTACCAGTTAGATGTATGGGGCCATATTAATTCGTTATTGTTCGTATAAGTCCTTTTTAGAAATGAATTTATGTCAGAGGTATTGAAATTTGGTGTTGTGATAAGCGGTGATTTGAGTGCTGATTTGGCGGCTTCGTCAGCGAATTCATTTCCGAAGATTTGCACGTGGCCAGGAATCCAAATAAGGACGGTATTGGGATGATGATCAATTAGAAAACTTCTAATAAGACTGGGGTAGTAGTTGTTGTTTTCGACATTTTCTATAGCAAGCAGGGCTGAAAGGGAATCAGTGCATATGACATATTTTCTTTTTTTCCCCTTGGTATAGGTTAGAGCCTCTGAAATGGCAATTATTTCAGCTGAGAAAACAGTGGTATATGCGGGGAGAATTGAGGTTTTTATGACTGAATTTGTAGTAGTTACACTGTATGTAGCAATATTGTCGCATTTTGATCCATCTGTAAAAAGGAAATCGTAGTCACTGTAGAAATCCTTCAGATCTTCAAATTTTTGACGAAAGATGACAGGGGGGGTGGAAGATTTGTTGAATATGTGCAGTGAAGTGTTTATGGAAGTGGGGTTGAGGTACCAGTGGGGAATGTTTGGTGGCTTAGTTTTTATCGGAAGAAAGGGGATGTTGAGGGGGGTAGTAAGGGCTAAGGTTCGTTTGATTGTGGAGGGGAGTTTCATTTGCTTTTTGGACTTTGATGTTCTAGTTATTAATTGAGCCAAGGGAGGGTTGAAGCTTAGTAAGAATGATTTAATTAATTTTGCGGAAATAAAGTTTCGCCTGTCTTCGAAGGGGCAGATGTTCGATTCGTAAAGCATTGAGTTGATCGTTGTTGTGCGAAAAGCGCCAAGAGCCGTTCTTATTGCGGAATGATATATGGTTTTTATTTTGCTGATTAAGTAGTTAGGGCAGTATCCGTACAAGAATAGGCCATAATCAATTTTTGACAGGATTAGGGATTTAATGACTGTAATTAGTGTGTGGGTGTTGCAATTAAATTGGCTACTTGCCAGGCATTTTATAACATTTAGTCGGTTAGACAGAGATGGTATCAGGAATTCGACATGTGACGTCCACGTGTATTTATGGTTGAGTACTAGTCCTAATATTCGTAATTCATTAACATTAGGTATTGCTATGTTGGCAGCGTGAATGTTGCAACGGCAGCTACGTTTTCGACATATGTGGAGGTGCTTGCACTTATTTAACGAGAGCTCGGCTCCTGAATAGTCACACCAGGATAACACGTCGTTAAACAAGCTGTTGAGGTTGATGTTGATGTTTTTGCCCTTATTTAGTTTTTTTATTATGTTAAAGTCATCAGCATAGGCGCAGAAGTAAAGTTCTTTGTGTAGTGATATGGTATCGCATAGTTTATTATAAGCTATTAGGAATAAAACTACCGAAAGGGGGGAGCCCTGGGGTATACCGTTCGAAAGAAGGAGAGTTTCAGAAAAAATGTTGTTTATTCGAACTCTGATTTTCCGGTTAGTCATGAAATTGGTGATGTATTTAATAATATTGGGGCCTATATTCCAGTTTACCAATTGATCGATGGCCGCGTGGATACCAATTTTATCGAAGGCTTTAGCGAAATCCAGGGAGATAAGGGATATATGATTTTTGGTTGATAGAGCGTTAGTGATCAGATAATCTAGATAGACTAGACAATCAGATACTGACTTCCCTTTCTTGAAACCCATCTGATTTGTATGGAATAGTTTGTTGACCGAGACAAACCACCATAATCTGTTCGCAATAATTTTATCCAAGAGCTTCGCGCAACAGGGGTTGAGTGAAATAGGTCTGTAGGATTTAATAGTAGTTTTATCGGAGTTGGTTTTATGGATGGGAATAACAGTGCTAGTTTTATAAATTTGTGGTATGCGATTTTTGAAAATGTTGTTGTATAATTGTAGGAGTCTATGCTTCACAGTTGGGGTGAGATTTTTGATCAAAGGGTAGGAGATTCGATCTGCTCCAGGAGTTTTCCCTTTCAGCTTATTCAGAGCAATTGTCATTTCAAGGTAAGTTATATTGCTTTCGATTAGCTTTGCTTTTGGACTGGGGGAGCACCGTGGTGGGGTAGAGATGGTATTGTTTTTTCTGATACGGAAATTGTTAGAGAATTTGGAGTCGCTAGACTCGTTAGACCAGTATTTGCAGAACTCATTAGCTATTGAAGGTTTATCAGTAATGGATACATTTCTTGAATTTTCCGGGGTAATGCAGTGTATATTTTTTGAGGGGTTTAGGCCGCAAAAACGTCTAATATTTGACCAGATGGCTGAAGTTGGAGTGTTAGGGTTAATTTGGGCAGTGAAGTTTTCAAGGGATTTTCGTTTTTCTATTTTTAACTCTCGCTTAAAAGCAGCGTTGGCTCGCTTGAAACATATAATATTGTAGCTGGTAATGTTGCGTTTAAGTGCGTTCCAAAGTCTGTTTTTGTCGTTTTTTAGTTTTTGTAAGTTTGTATTCCACCAAGGGACATTGTGTGTATATTTGTGTGGTGTGGATTGGGGTATAGATTGGTTGGCACTTTGTAAAATTATTCTTTGTAAGTTGGCCGCTTCCTTGTTTATGTTGTTACTTACCGGGCGGGAAGAGTGGAATTTGTCAACGAGTTTTTGGTACAAGGACCAATTTGCTATTTTAACTCTAAATTGGGGTATGGGTTTGGTGTAATTGTTTTGCTGTTGGTGGAATAGGGAGGTGATGATGGGGAAATGGTCGCTACCGAATAAATCGTTTTCGATTATCCATTTGGATTGCATTGATAAAATGGGGGAGGACAGGGTGAGGTCGATGTGGGTAAAGGTATGGTGTGAGGTGTAGTGAGTGGGGGAGCCGTTGTTTAATAGAGAAAGTTGTGATTGATCTATAAATTTCGAAACAATGTTGCCTCTTCGATTGTTTGTCGGAGATCCCCATTTACGGTGCCAACTATTGAAGTCGCCTAAGAGTATGCATAAAGGACTTATAGAGTTGAGAAGGTTATGTAGACTGTTAAGATTAAAGTTTTTGTTCGGAGGAATGTATGAGTTGATTAATGTAAATTTATGTTTGGAGTGGATTACTGCAGCTATGGACTCGATGTCGTTGTTTAAGAAAAGGGGTTGATGTTGTAGAGAATTATGAATTAATAGGGCAACACCTCCAAATGCGGTAGTGGAAGAGTTGTGGTTGTAGATGTGGAAATTAATTGGGATTGGAATATTGTTAGTGGAATGTAAGTGGGTTTCTTGTAGTGCAATGATGTTTGGATTGTGTCGTTTAATAAGTAATTGTAATTCATTATAATTGTTAATATATCCTCTTATATTCCATTGTAATATTACTATGGCCATTACAATAGCAGCTTTTAGTATGTAAATGCAGATATTTCTTATAAAGTAGGTAGAGTTTTTCTTATAAAGTTATGTAGATAAGGGAAGGGTTATTTCATTGTAGCGTTGTTTTCATCCTCATCATCCTCGTCGTCATCGTAACAGGTGGAGGGTCGATTTTTATTCAATCGGGATTTAGCTCTTGTGTTGGGGGCCTTAGCTTTTAGTTGGTTTTTAAGACGATTAGAGATGTTTTTAGGAAATATTTTTATTTTTGTGTCTGGGATTTGCTGGATTGTAGAGATGGTTGCAGTTGATGTTGACGGCATTGGTGGACCTTCTGCGATGGGGGCAGAGAGAGGTGCGAGAGTGTTGTTAGTTGTTTGTGGTATTTGTGGAACGAGAGATGAGTGACAGCTATCTTCGTGGTTGGAGTGAGGCTTGCGGAGAGTTGAAGAATATGTGTTATTGGAGTGTGGGTGGCGATCGGCGTAGATTTTAATTGCAGTTTTGTAATCGACTTTTTCAATTGTTTTTATTGTTTGGAGCTCTTTCTGTTTGATGAATATGGGACACGTCTTGTCAAGGGGGGAGTGATTGTCATCGGTGATTTTGTTTTCCTTGCAGTTTATGCAGTTTCGTAAGTTTTCACACTGTTCGTTGGTGATGTAATCAATATGGTCAATGTTGGAGCATGTGGGGCATAATTTGTAGTTTTTGCAAATTTGGGTTACATGTCCGAACCGAAAGCAGTTTTTGCATCTACGCGGTAATGGAACATATGGACGAGTGCGAATTTTTTCGTAGCCGATTTGGATTTCACTTGGCAGTGTTAGTGACGAGAATGTAAGAATGATCAGACCAGTCTCTGTGAGTTGTTCACCAGTTTTTTTCATAATTTTTTTAACTTCGGTGACATTTTGTGCTTTGAGTTCAACTAGAATTTCATTTTCGGGAATGCCGCGAAGGTCATTAGAATAAATAACACCTTTGGTGTAGTTCAGTGTGTAGTGTTCGGTGACTTCAACCGTGATTGTTTGCGTGATTGCAGTTAGCTTCGCAAGTTTTTTTGCTTGGTCGAGGTTTTTTGTTTTTATTAGCAAAGTGCCGTTTCGTAACTTCTTGCACGTTTCGACTTCTCCTCCACTTGCATAGTCGATAGCTTTCTTGATTAAGAATGGAGAAACATTTGTAAGAGATTCGGTTTCGGGTATTCTTTTCACAATCATATATTTCGGCCCGGTGGAAATAAAGTTTAGTTTTTTATTAAAGTCAAAAGCCATTGAAGGCAGTAAATGATTTTTGTTCTTCGCGTCATCGGGTGGTTCGTTCATGTTGGTTTCGTGTGCTCTCGAGAGCCGTGATTTTGTTCTTTTTCTTATGCTTTGTGTTTGGTTCGTTTAATGTAGTGCTATTTGAGAATAGACACGTGACCACAGTGGAACAGTAAGAAAAGAGTGCACGCGCGAGTGACAGGGTGGACCGAGAAGATGAGCTCAAGGAACACGTCCGATTGTATTGAATGTTTAATTGCGACTGATATTATAAAAATACCAAAAATATCTAAATATAAATATTGATGTGAATGGAATTGATAAACTTATAAAAAAATAAATAAAATAAAAATATTTAAAAAATTTAAAAACATTAATATCTATATAAGAAAAATATCAAAATATAGATATTGGGAAAAATTTTAATGATAAATTTGTTAGAAACATTTAGACAAATTATAAAAGTATTAAAAGATATACAAAAAAATTTCAAAAATATCTAAACATAAATATTGACATGAAATGAATTGTTAAATATTTAGAAAAAAAACTTAAAAAAGTATATACTTAAGAAAAATATCAAAATATAAGTATTGACATGAATTAATAAAATTAGATAAATATTTAGAAAAATTATAAAAGCATTAAAAAAAACACATACAAAATTTCACAATATAAATTGTATCGTGAATTGAATTGATAAATTATTAAAATATTTAGAAAAATTAAAAAAAAAAAACAAAAAAAGATATAAGAAAAATATCCAAAATTTGAAAATATAAATATGTATTAAGAAAAATTGGAATGATAAAGCTGTTAAAAACATTTATAAATAGTTATTATAAAAGTATTATAAAATATATGAAAAAAATATTAAAAAAAATCTATATATAAATATTGATGTGAATGGAATTGATAAATTTGTAAAAATATTTAGAGATATTAAAACAATATTAAAAAAATATACATATAATTTGTAAAAATGTTTAGAAAAATTATAAAAACAAAAAAAAGATATAAGAAAAATATCAAAAATATGAAAATATAAATAATGAATTAGTAAATTTGTAATAATTTAGAAAAATTATAAAAATATTAAAAATATATAAGAAAATATCAAAAATATAAATTAAAATACATATATATAAAAATTGAATTGAATTGCAATGAAATGATAAAATTGTAAAAATATTTAGAATAATTATAAAAATATTTAAATATATTTAAAAAAAATCTCCAAATATAAACATATAAATATTGACATAAATTGAATTTGTAAATACATACAGAAAAATGATAAAATACATAAATATTGACATGAGTTGAATTAATAAATTTATAAAATTGTTCAGAAAAGTTATACAAATATTTAAAAAAAATATATAGCTAACAATTTCTATAAATTATGAAAATAAAAAATATATTTTGATGAATTGATTGAATAGATTTTGATGATCGATGAATTTGTTAAAAGCATTTAGAAAAATTATAAAAATATTACAAAATGTATAAGAAAAATATAAAAGATATAAAATATAAAAATTGAATTGAAATGATAAATTTGTAAAAATATTAAGAAAAATTATAATAATATAAAAAAATATTTTTAAATAGAAAAATATGAATATTAACATGAATAAAAATATTAAATAATATTAAAAAATATATAAAAAATATAAAAATGTGAAAAAGATGTGAAAAAGTGAATGAAACATGAATTGAACTGAAAAATTTAATTTTTTTTGTTTATGTACAAAAGTAAGGAAATTAAAAACGATTATAAATGTTTACATTAACCCTTTCAGTCACCATGTCCAATATATTGGACTACAGCCCATACAATTCATACAGGACGGGTTTATTTTCATGTCGGAAAGGGTTAATTAAAAATTTCACAAATATATTTTGAAGATTTAGTGAACTGTTTTCTGTAATAAAATATTTTACTAAATCTTAAAAGATCTTTTAATTTCATCTACAATAATCTTTTTATTGATAACCGGCGCCGTCGTCAGAGACATTGGGCATGTCATATACGCTGCTCGAGAAGCTGAGCTGTCAAACGACACGATCACGATTCTTTGTCTGCACACATTGTGGAAAATTGCTGCCATTGGATGGAATTGTCTGGCGCTGGCCACTTGAGTCGCGCCACTTGTGACTTATGACAGCCATGAAAGCAACAAAAAAAAGAACAGTTTTTGTTATTGTCTTCAACTGAAAGATCAGCAAGACCAGAAGTCCGAACGTCGCACAGTGTCGCGAGCGTGGCCAAAAATGGTAAAAATCAATGTCTCAAACTGACTAAAATGAATATGACAGTCGACAGATAATATCTCAACTAAGAAAAATCCGTTTTCCGATCTTCAATATCTTACTCCGTTCCATTTTTATGTAGCTTCAAAGTTGATGTTAAAAAATACGCATTCGTTCCAAGTTTGTGGGTAATTCTTTATGCTGAATGAAAAATCAATTAAAAATAGAAGTTATGTACTAATATAGTCATGTTATATATTAAATGAAACTTTGGAATTTTTCCTGTATGGCAATACTATTTTTGGGTTTGTGCTTTGAAATAACTGTGAAATCCCGTTACATTGAAAAATTACGTTTTTCGGTTTTCTTCTAACAAAGAACCAAAAGTTTGGTGGAAAAAAGTTTAAAAAACGTCAAAAAACACTTTTTTAGTTCCAACCCTAAATTACTCTAAAAAGTATGTATTAACATAATCCGGAGTAATTTTTTGCCTTCAAGTGCCTATTCGGTTGTTATTCGCATTTTTCCAGTGACGCCTCCACTAAAAATACGTGATTTCTTCGAAATGTGGCGTAAAGCTGAATCCAGAAAACGGTCAATAAAACTTGATTTTCTTATAAATTTGCTTAAAGATTAGACGGGCGTTGATGTTAATTATGAACAAAAGCAAAGTTTGCGTCCCCACCTAAACATTTACTTTTTGCAGTGGCACCTACAGTAAAAAATTGTGATTTTTTCGAAGTATGGCTTCCGATGTTCAATGAAAGAAGCGGCAAAGCAGCTGCTGAAATGATGAGCTGTATAAAGGACAAGGTTGGCACATTGTTCGTATCATCAAAAGTACGCAGAATGACACGCCCACTTAAAAAATTTAAACATTTATACCAAAATATGGTATCACAAGCTGAAAAAATTAAACATGAATTCATAAAGGAAAAGTTTTGGCCAGTTTATATATATGCTCCAGCTGCCACGCCCACTTTAAGGTTTTAGAAAGCTTACCAATTAAAATTACATCGTGGAACGAGTATCGCAAACAGCCTCCTAAAAATATGGTTTTAGTTGTAGTAAAATACGAATATTTTTGAAGTGGGCATGGCATACCGCCCATTTTTAGTGTGAGCTTTTATGTCATTATTTTAAGCTCAAATACAAAATTTCATAATTCTATCACTAATATTAAGAAAGTTATTTCAATATTACAGTTCCGTTCGTATGGGAGGTGGGCGTGGCAGTGGTCCAATTTTAATGATTTTTTGTAAATTTCTTAATTTCTACCACGAAAACAATCTCACCAAGTTTCATCGAAATAGGACAACGCTAAGTATTTTTGGCCACGGCTTATATGGGATCGCGACACTGTGCGTCGTCGTTTGTCACTGTGGCACATGCCACAATTGTGCCAATTCGTCGCCTGTCTGCGGCGTGCGGTCACGAAAACAGTGACATCATGTGTCAGTGGAGCAGCGATGGCGGGGTGACAGTGGCTGCAGCAGCAGCGGGAGGTGTGGCCGCCAGTCGTCGTAGGTGGAATATCAATAAGCGTCGAGATGTAGTTATGAGTTCTTGGCCGGCGGCTATTTTTGGCTATCGCACAACAACGCAACTAACGAATCACTCAAGTGGCTGAGTTGAAGTGTGAGCAGAGGGTGCGGTGATGTGGGCTGGGGGAGAGGGTTGTGATATTGCATTCTGCTATAACAATTATAATTAGTGTGCTATTAAAATAAATTTGAATCAACTCTTGACAAATGGACACTGCCTGACTGCAGTGCGCAATTGTTCAGCTGTCTAAACAGTTGAAGTCGTTTTGTTGGTCAGTCGATTTGACGGATTGTGTTTGCCCGGCGGCGGGCACAAACTTCAATGCACGCATTGCGCTCAAATGCACAGCGCTCCAAAACTATGAATTCCACTCCAGTCGGTGTTCACACCTCGAAACTTTAGAAACCTGGAGGTCAACAATGTATCTACTTTTGCAACAACAACAACAATGAAAAACTACAAAATCTATGCAAAACAATAATGAAGAAAAATTGAATTAGCACATTTTTGCAATTTTTCACTTGAAAGTTTTAATTAGTAAATTTAAATGTTAATTTTTAATTAAAAACTGAGAATTACTGGGTTGTGAACAGAAAATAAATCTTATGATTTCTTGAGGAAAAATGTTTTTTTTTAGATTTTTAATTTAAAGTATGTAAGAAGTAGATAAATGTTTGGGTTTTCAGTTTTAAATTAAAAAAAAAATTCAAAACTACGATTTCACATTGCACTGTAAATGAACACAAGGCAATGAATTTTTTGTAATCTACGAAAGTCATCAGTTGTGCCCTTTTGGCGGCATTGCAACACATACAATTGGCATTTGTTGAATTAAACAAAAAAGTAAAAATTAATTGATGCGACCTAGCAAATGTTATGACATAAATTATTTTCAATTAATTAAAAGTGCTCATGTTTCGCTGCCGACTCGTGCGCCATTAACCTTTTTGGACTTTTTCTTAACTTTTGTTGTTGTTGTTGTTGTTGTGGACTTTGCATAAAAACATTAATGTGCGCGGCGCAACTGCTCCACTGAACACTCCCTCAAGTTGACCCAAAAAACACATTTTAAAAAATGCAAAAAATCCAGAAAAAAATAAAAAAAAAATAATAAAAAAAATAATAAAACATACGCACACATGAACGCATACAGAAGCGGCCCGTGTGAGTATAGGTAACATATGTGTGTGGGTATATATGTGTGTTTGTGTATGTGTCCCGCACCGTTGCTGCGCTGCAATTTAGTCGCTGCGTCTCACTCGTCATTTGGTTCCCGGCTTTTCGTTCCTTTGGCCAAATTAAATGACAGCATTAATTAGTGTGCCGACAATTTTAGCAGCGCGCTTGGGAATCCACACACGCTTCGCAATTTGCAAATTTTAACAATTCACACACACACACACACACACAAAGCTAAGCTTTCGTTTGCTTTTCGCATAAACAACCAAATAAAATCCAACAACAGTGCAAATAAAACGCCGCACAATACGAGCAAACAAACAATTAGATGCCGCAATGTTAAATTAATTAAACAAATAATAGCAACAACAACAACAAATCAACAATACACCGCATTAAAGAGTAGTTAAATTTTATTCGCAAGCCGTGACTGAAATCATTAAATTCACCGATACGCATTCGCCATAGAAGACAATGCAGCGCAGCCCGGCCCGTGTCGCATGTCGTCTGTCGCACAGTGGTTTTGCACATTGCGCTTTCGTTCCAATTTCGAAGATTGAACGCAAACGCCAAAAATGGCCCTCCGGGCAGCTGCTATGGATTTTGTCACTGGGCTCTCTCCCTGGCAATTAAATTTCGGTCGACTTGAAGGCGTTGGAAATTACTCAATCGTCGCGACATAAAACGGTAGCACAGTGGGCCCGCGAACAGGCGTGGTGACAGCGCAATGATAGCTGCAATCGGATAAATAAGTCGACAAATAAATGAAGTGAAAATAATTTGGCTTGCATTTGCATGAAATTAATGAGGGTTATCTTATTGATACCGAATAGTTAGATTGAACAGCTTTCTAAAAAATGGGTAAAATTATTTTGTGTTTGGTATGAAAATGTCAAATAAATATGTCTGTCTCTTACTGCAGATACAATTTAATGTCTGTTACAGCCAGACTGAAGCGAGAATGAATCTGAAAAAATACAAGGTTTTTGTATTTGAGGAGAGTTACTCCTTTCGCGTTCACTTTGCAACTGGTCCGTGGACCCAAATTTTATTCTTTTTATAATGTTTTTACTCTTCTTGGAGTACATAAAGAGCAAAAGCGGTACAATATGTAAATATAATTTGAGAGGTAGGTAAGTACAAATTAAGCGGTAAGTAAACAATAGCAGCGGTAAGTAAACTATGTTACATACATAATTATAGTTGCAATGACAAACATTTTAACAGTTTTTCAATTTACTTTCAATGTACCAATTCAATTTCAATTCCAGTTCAATTTTAATCTTAATATAATTCAACTTTAAACATTATTTAAAACAATTTAACTTATAATCTACTAATTATTAATAATGCAATTATGTGTTTTAATAATTATTATTTGTGCATCATCTGACGCAACAGAACCAAACTTCAACAAAAGGAAAGAAGGGAAGCGTTTGAAAATGAAAAATATCAAATTGAAATTTGAATTTGACTTTACGAGTTGAACGCTGTTCAAGGAGTTGAAAATATTTAGAAAAATTATAAAACATTAAAAATATATAAGAAAAATATCAACATAAAAATTATTGAGATGAATTGAGTTGAGCAATTTATAAAACGATTTAGAGAAATTCTAAAAGTATTAAAAAAATATAAAAATATATCAAAATATAAATATAGAAAAATTATAATAACATATAAAGGTATAAAGGTATTAAAAAATATATAAAAAAATATAAAAATATAAATATTCCTGTGTAGAAAAATTATAAAAACATAAAAAAATATACAAGGTGCGTCCCAAAGTAAACAGGACTTTTGCAATAGGGACGTTTCTGGTGGCGCCATCTATGTGTGAGGACATGCGTTGGAAAGGTACATCTTTCATTCACATACTGTCTAAATTTCATGACATTTGGTCTAGTAGGCGCCGAAATATCCCGCTCAATGTGACAGTATGTTTTTAACTTTGGTACGAGAATGTCGATCGAACAAAGAGCTAATATTAAGTTCTGTTTTAAACTTGGTAAAACTTTTACCGAAACGTTTAAATTGTTAAAGCAAGTTTATGGTGATGATTGTTTATCCCGTGGCCGTGTTAATGAGTGGTTGAATCGATTCAAGAATGGTCGTGAAGACTTGAATGACGACGAACACGTCGGCCAGTCGAAATTTGTGATTACTGACGATGCCATCAAAACTGTGCGTGATTTTATCAAAATGCAGCCAAAATCATCATTGGAATTGATGGAAATGGAATTGAACATCTCCAAAACATCAATTGATCGCATTTTAACCGAACATTTGGGTCTCCGTAAAGTGTGTTCTCGCTTCATTCCGCACACTTTAACCGACGACCAAAAAGCGCAGAGAATTGAGCACGCAAAAGATATCGTTCGGGAAGCCAGACGTGATCCAAATTTCTTGTTCAACATCGTAACCGGTGACGAAACGTGGTGCTTTCAATATGATCCCGAAACAAAGCGTCAAAGTGCCGAATGGAAGCACCGAGATGAGCCAAATCCGAAAAAAACCCGCCGTGAGAAGTCAAAAATCAAAACTCATCTCATTTGTTTCTACGATTCAAAGGGAATAATTCATCGAGAGTTTGTTCCACCGGGAAAAACAATTAACGCTTTGTTTTATGTTGAAGTTTTGAAGCGTTTGGTGCATCGCATTCGTCGTATTCGGCCAGAATATCGCGAGGAAGGAAGTTGGCGTTTATTGCATGATAATGCACCGGCTCACAGAGCCCTAGTTACGACCGATTATTTGACCAAAAATCGCATTTTTACCATCAATCATTCACCGTATTCGCCTGATATGGCTCCCTGTGACTTCTACTTATTCGGTCAGTTGCATTTGCCGATGAAAGGAAACCGTTATAAGGACGTTGAGGACATCCAAAAGGCTTGTACCAACATTCTGAAGGCGATGCCGGCCGATGGCCTAAAACACTCATTCCAAATGCTTTTGGACCGTGCAAAACGTTGTATCGAAGCAGAAGGAGAGTATTTTGAATAAATAAAAAGAATTATACAAAAATAATCATCCGTTTTCTTTATTTTATAAAAGTCCTGTTTACTTTGGGTTGCACCTTGTATAAGAAAAATTATGAAAATATATACAGTCGTGTCTGGGTGTAGTGAACACCCTATATAGTGAACACCTCGATATAGTGAACACCCAAACTTTGACATGGAGCCTCTAAATCATGAAACAAATTGTAAAAGCAATTTCAAGAAAAAAACAAAAAGTGTATTTTGAGCAAATAAAACGAGTTTTTGTCACAAAAAAGTTGACCTTGATATATGTAGTGAACAACCTCAATAATGTGAACAGGCCTTGCAATAATTAGTTCACTATATCCAGACACGACTGCATAATTGAATAATAATTGAATTGTTAAATTTGTAGAAATATTTAGAAAAATTATAAAAATATTAAAAAATATATAAGAAAAATATCAACACATAAATATTGACATGAATTGAGTTGAGCAATTTATAAAACGATTTAGAGAAATTATAAAAGTATTAAAGAACATATAAAAAATATCAAAATATAAATATACAAAAATTATACAAACATAAAAATATATAAGACAAATATAAAAAATATGAAAATATAAATAATGACTTGAATTAAAAAATTTGTAAAAATATTTAGAAAAAATATACAAATACAGTAGAATCCCGATTATCCGGATCAAATGAAACCAGGGGTATTCCGTATAATCGAAAATCCGGATAATCGATTTCAAAGCAAATCAAACAATATTAAAACTTTAATATTTTTGTATTATGTAACGGATTTTACATGTGTCATTTAGAAAATACTATATATAAAAAACGAGTTTAACGATAGATAATGAATTACATAATACCTATGTAATTTAGAATTTTGATTGGAAATAACTTGTTATTGATCTTTGACGTAATGAATCACATCTTTTCATTGCGGCCAAGTCCCTGATGCGCTTCAGTTGTAGCAACTGTATAGGATCCGATTCGTCCTGTCTTTCAAGCCACTTAAAAGCAACATCTAGAGCTTCAAAAGCTTCTGCGTGAGATGGTACTTGACATTCTTCCCCAGTTTCAGTTTCTTCTTCATTTTCTCTCTCGTTACTGTTCAAATCCTCAATGATTTCTTCATCAGTTAAGATTTGGAATCCAGGGTCTTCACTATCGCAGTTCAGCCACTCTTTAATGCTCTCTTCATCGCACCCTTCACCAATGCTAAGAATTTTCATTGCTTCTGTTATTTCTTTAAAATCGTCGTGCAGATGAATTGAAGAATTAGATAGAGTTAATTTTAATAATTTCTACTAGCATATAACAACAATCTTTTAAATTAATTTCCTTAAAAAAATTTAACGTCGTTTCTATTTCACTGTCGTCTGCTGATAAAAGGCGACGCAGTAGCTGCTTTCTGTATAAACGCTTTAAAGTTTCAATGACACTTTGGTCCATAGGTTGCAATATCGATGTTACGTTAGGGGGCAAAAACTTAACTGTGAACTTCCCATTTTCTCGATTTAGTGTTTCAGCGGAAGGGTGCGTTGGCGCATTATCTAATAACAACAATACATTGCCCTCTTTTCCCACGTCCTTTTGAAATTTCTTCACCTCAGGAATAAACGTATTTTCATACCAAGTAACAAAAATATCTGTGTTCATCCACGCTTTTTGTTGGTTAGCGTAAGTTAAGGGGATTTTAACATTTTTGAAGCAGCGCGGATTTTTTGATTTACCAATAAGTAGCAGTGGCAATCGATGTGTTCCTTTAGCATTTGCGCAAACCATAACTGTTACTCTGTCCTTACTCACTTTGTGCCCCGGTGCTGCATTTTCACGACGCGATGCTAATGATTTGCTTGGTAGAGCTTTCCAATTCAGACCTGTTTCGTCCGCATTATATATAAAATCTAAATCGTATTCTTTTTCATCTATAAATTCTTTTAACTCGTCTACAAAAGAGTCGGCTGATGCAACGTTAACAGACAGTTTTTCTCCTTGAATCTCCAATTCTCGAATTCCATGTCTAGATTTGAATCTTGCTAACCATCCACAGCTTGCCTTGAAAGAGGTATCACCACCAAGCTTTTGATTAAAATCCAATGCTTTTTCACATAACAGAGGTCCAGATATGGGCTGGCCACATGCTCTCTTTTGTAAGAACCAAGTAAAAACTGCGTTCTCTAAAATTTCATTTTGAGATTTTTTCATGACTTTACGTTGCGAGCTTCCATCTTCTTTCTCAAGCGCGCAGGTGAATTTCATTATGGAATCAGAATTCTTTTTAATGTCTGATATCGTAGAAGTTCCTACACCATATACTTGTGCGAACTTACTACCAGATTCACCATTGTTTAAACTTTCAATTATTTTCACTTTATCTTTAAGAGACAACACTACTCTTTTTCGCTTGGACATTTTAAATTTCCAACACAAAACATACACAAAAATAAAAGACAACCTATCAGTTGAACGCTATCAAAGAAACTGAAACAATAACCAACACTATCCCGCAAACAAATGACAGCGGGAGTACACGGTCGGAGGCGGAAATAAACTTGTCGTAACATGTCGCGTTACACCGTCAAAACATTTTTAAATTGACAGTTAGAGCCGAGACAAATGAGTCCGGATAATCGGATGTTCGGATAATCGATGTTCGGATAATCGGGATTCTACTGTATTTGAAAATATATAAAAGAATATCAAATATAATAAATAAAAATTTAATTGAATTGTAATGAAATGATAAAATTTTAAAAACATTTAGAAAAATTAAAAAATATTAAAAAACCTCCAAAATATGAAAACATAAACATTGGTATGAATGGAATTTTTAAATATAAAAATGATATAAGAATAATAGCAAAATATAAATATTGGCATTAATTGAATTAATAAAATTATAAAATTATTATATAAAATTATTTAAAAAAATTATACAAATATTAAAAAATATATAGGAAAAATATAAAAAATATCAAACTATAATTATTCCCATGAATTGAATTGAAAGACTTGTAAAAATATTTAATAAAATTATAAAGATATATAAATTGTTTTTTTGAATGCAATGTTGAGGTTTGAAAATGAAAAAGATCAAATTTTTGAGTAGCTAAATGAAAATTTGAAAAGACAATAAACGCTCAGAACGTTCCAGAAGTGCAACCACTGAGAATAACATTGCTCAAGTTCCCCAAATGGTGCTAGACAACCGTCGAATTTAAGTGAGAAATATAGCAGAGGTTATAAATATATCCAAAAAACGTGTCTGTCACATATTGAATCCAGATTTTGGCATAAGAAAGCTATTAATTAAAAATTTCCAATGAGATGCAAGCATTGCTGTGAGAATTTTGTAGACTTACAAGAAAACTATGTAGAAAACCAGAAAGGAAAATTAAGAAAAAAAAAGTCTGGTATCTTTGTTAGATCGAAAACTTTGCAGACCACTCTTCAGATTAGTGGCGGCTTAAGGTGCTCGGGGGCCCGGGGCGGCGACGGCTGAGGGGCCCCACAAACTGGAATTTCCGGTTATGCCTTTTAATTTTTTTTTGAAAATTTGTATTCCATTGAACAGTAAATGGACAGTAAAGGGACAAATTATTTTGAAACGCATATATGCTTGAAATTTTATAGAAAGCAATAGAATCCCAGAGAAAAGAAATGAAAAATGGATAAAAGGATAATCTTACTAAATCTTTCTAAATTTGATAAAAACTTTCGTGAAATTAGGAAAACTTTTGGGAGAGCAAACTCGTCATTTCAAAAAGCCATCTTAAAACTAAAAAAAAACCAGAAAATCTTGCTTCGTTACTACGATCTGGCCATTATTTTAAGCAACCCGAGCAGGAGGATTAGATTGTTTTGCGATCAGTGCATCATTACACTACTCGACAAAAAATGGGCCAATCGCGTGCATAGATAAAGTATTTTCTAGACTAACTTTGGCCGCTGAACACGAAACTGAAAATAAAAAATATTTTTTAACAAGCGTTTTCAAAAAACCTTCGAAAAATGAGTTTTGTTCCTGTTTTTTCAGTTATGAGCACATATCTCTTGAAACAATTATCTGATTAACACGAGCTGTCCGTCGTTCAAGAAGAAGATAATACTTAGCCTTTTTAGTGATACATAGATTGTTCAAATCAGATGAGATTTGGGGAAGTTAATGACAAGTAACTTCCCCAAAGGAAAGTTGTAACAAATTGAATTTTTCGACCAAAAAAATCATAAATTTTCGAATATTTTTTTTATGGATAAAAAAGTGATCTCCCCTAGTTTTAAAATCGAAGATGAGAGATATATTATTATTATATATTTTTTGAGCAAATATATTACTTGAGCAAATATTAAGCCTAACATCAATAGAATTGAAAGAAAAATGACAAAGTTATGATGCAGTGAGTAAAAACACCAATTTTACTTTTATTACATTGTGCGAAAAAACTTTTTTTTTGCCGAGATCATTTATAGTAATCTGGCATAGTCAGTTTTTCATTTTCTGGCCCAAAGTCATTTTTAAAAAAACTAAAAAATTTTAAGGACACATTTCAAATATTTTTTTAAATATATGCGGTTGTGCAATGATGGAAATATGGGTATGAAATGAAAGACATCCTTTTAACTAAATTTTCAATTTTGAAATTTCAGGACCAAAATATGTCAGGTAGGGAAAACATAAATAATTTGGATTTCAGTCTGTAGATTCATACATCTAAATTTTATTCTATTTCAAAGTTCCAGTCTAGAAAACACTTTTATTTTTAGGTGCATTTTTCGTGTCGAGTAGTTTAGAAATGTACAGAAATATTTTATAAAACCCAGTAGCAGTAGCTTACTTACAAGGAGCATAGAATTGCTTTCGTAAAAGAGTCTATCAAAGAAGAAAACCGGATTTCCGGGACGATGTGTTGTTATCCAACCAATAATTATAAAAATAATAATAATAAATGTAAATTTGTTTGACGTCTGCAAAGTTTAATGATTTTAAGTAATTGCGTAATTCGCATTAGTTTACAAGCAAACTCTAAGATTGCGATATTTAATTTTTAACTTAGAATTTTGTATTTGCATACAAAATTGTACAAAATTTTAAGTTACAAATTAAATATTGCAATCTTCGAGGGAAAATTTTTGTAAAATTTGCAAACAATTGTTATTTAGAAAGGATGTTTTCTTGCTTTTATTGAACTGAATTTGTTATTGCAATTTCAAAGTCAATTTTCGATACTGTGTCTCTTTCAATTGATAAAAGTGACAAACAACCTTTCAACAACCATTGTGGAGCGCAAATAGTTCTTTACAAGTTTCAGTTTTGAAAAACTTTAAATTTTTATATACAAGCTTCTCTCGGGGGCCCCCCGCAGCCCGGGGCCCGGGGCGGTCCGCCCCCACCCCCTCCGTTAAGCCGCTACTGCTTCAGATCACACACTATTGCAACTTTTCAGCATTATACAGGAATATTCTGCATTTCATTTTCATGTGAAAGTAAAACTTATTCATATTAGATTTCAATGTGAATTGATTTTACTTTAATTAATTAAAATTATTTATTAATTAATATTAGAATTAAATTTGAATTTATTCAACCTTGATTAAAATAAATTCATATTAGTTTTTGATGCGATTTGATTACACTTCCACATGAAAATTAAATGCAAAAAATGCCTGCCAGTCTTTCCATGCTCCTCTTCTTCACGCTGATATTTCATTATGGCCAAGTGAGCACAGCCAACGGATGATGATTCGCTATGCGACATTGTTGATCTCTAACAACTCATACCACATGTTATAGTTCATGATTCATGTGGATGCGGTAATCGTCTAATAAAGAGAAATGAAATTCAAATGAAAATGTTGATACATTTTACAACAATTACTTACTACAATTAAAAAACAAACAAAAAAAAACTTCTTTCAAAGATGGCAGAAAAACACAATACTTTTTCACTATACAACTTTTTAATGATAATGTTCTATGTTCAACGAGACACGAGGAACACTTTGCTATTATTTTTGGCTCTGAGCCCTTTGAAACTTTTCGGCACCATAATTCAATTTGTGACACATCTTTCTGTGTTGATGTGAGCTACCAAAGAACTGTTGCCACTCCAGCTTTGGTAAGGTTAGGTTATACTGGCTGCCAGTATAAGACCCCATGGGGTCTGCTAGTTGAAGTTCTGTTTCTGTGGGGTTGAAGTAGTAATTTGTTAGGTATAAAGGTTTGGTGCCTTGCTTTGAGACCTATTCCAGTACTGAAGTTGGTGCTTCTAAACTGGGACGATGGGTTCCAGAGATGGTGGGGCATAGTAGGTGTTCCAGGGTTTCCCGACTGTTCACCCACCTTCTTGCACTTTCTGAAGCACTGTCCGTACTTTATTTTTGCTTATGGATGGAAACATATTTCCTTTAGTCTAAGCAAATTAAGATAGAAGAATAAAATTTAGAGTTATGATACTACGAACTGAGATCCAAAACATGTATTTTTTTGTAACTAAATGTTGGTACTGAAAGTTCAAAATATAAATTTAAGTTAAATGGCGACACTTTTCCTCTTTCATTTGGTGTCCATACCTTTATCATTGCACAACCGCAAATATTAAAAAAAAAATTTTGAAATGACCTTAAAATTGTTAAGCACTTTTAAAAGGTGATTGGGTCAGAAAAGAGAAAACTGAGTATGCCCGGTTACTATGAATCATAGTGAAATTAATAAAGTGTGCCAGATAGCAGGAACTCTCTCTTCATCGTACACTTATTTTCTGACAGTTATTGTCATTATGCTCAAAAATGTCAGAGTTCAAAACCCGTCTCTGCTGTATGAAAAAATTACAAAATAAATTGTTTTTTGAAAATTCGTTCTGCACCAAAACCGACACAAAAAACACAATTACATGCCAGGAAAAACGTGCTATCTCTGTATAAAGCTGTTTTAGCCCTCAAGTATAGTTTTAGAAATCGCGGAGGTGCTTAGCTTGATCCGCCTAGTCCTGGTTTTTCCTCTCCTGCGGTCCTCTAGTTGACTGCAAAGCACTTACAGAGGCATCGGTACATTGCTGGAATGCTTATCTGGAAAGCTGACATCCTGTTTTGGCAATAAAATTAACTTCCTCCCCACCTTTGACAGACATTGTCAGGGGCGGATTCAGACAAATATTTTGGGGGGTTTTCAAAAAGTAATTATTTAATATTCATAAAAAACCACAAAAATATCTTTTAATTTGTATGTAGTTTTAAAGTCTATCCTAATATTTCGGGGGGTTTCAACCCCTAAAACCCCCTGAATCCACCACTGGACATTGTCAAAACGGGCTTTGGTGAAGAGGAGACGTTAAAAGCATTTTCGAAAACTTACTCAAATCTTATTCAAGAAACAACAATAACCCAAAATATCACAAAGACTGCTGTAAGCTTCTGAAATTTTTCACTGGGCTGCTTTAAGCAATCACACATTGTCGTCGCCATATGGTTTTCTAGCAGAACGCCAGAAGTGCCAATAAATGAGTGCAGTTTTTCTTTTCTTCTCCTTCTTCTCATTCTCCAACTATACTCAGTTCTATCTGCGCTCCATTTAAAGATGTTTCCATAATTTATTAGTAATTTTCCACGGCCTTGAATAGAGTTTCGGTATATAAATCTTCGTTTTTACGTTTTATAATTTGTAATTTCATATATTTTTTAATTTTCATATATTTGTGGTTGTCTGTTTTTCATAGCATAGTTCAAATCTGCAATTATGTATTTAATTTTACTTCTTAATTGTAGCGGAAAATGAAAGTAATTTTGGGTTTTTTTTCAAACTACTCGAGCTGGACGGCTATGCGTTTCTATGGCATTTTAATACATATATACACACTTTTTTAAATACACATTTTTTTCAATTTGACTTTTGTTAGCCAAACCGACAAGTCTAACTGATGTTTCCAGTTTTTTTTGCGTTATCGATGCGCACCACATGTTCCAAGTGCGGCGAACAAATGGCGACGCTTTGCATGCATTTAATGAGTTTCGTTTGGTTGCGGCATTTGTTGTTGTTGTAGTTGTTGGTTGCTTGTGCTTTCTGACTCTAAAGTGTAAGGCGATGGCGTTCTGGGTTGTCTGTTGTTTGTTTTGAGTTCACATAAAATGGCCAAATTTGAGCAAAATATAAAAGTATAGAAAAATACATGAAACACTCGTCGAGAGTCAAAGACGCACACAGCACAAAATACAAATTGGCGTAATTAATTTCATTTTCAGTTTGTCGTATTAATTCTGCGCTTTGTTGTTGTTTTAGGTATTTTTTTGTGTGTGTTTATAGAAGCTTCTATTGAGCTGCAAAAAGTATAGTCAAGGTCGCTAGAATGCGCATCATGATGTGTGTGTGTGTAGGATTAACCCATTAATGGCTGGAGTAATTAATTTAAAATAATTTAGTGATTCATATTTAATGCTTCTTATTTAAATGCTGACTCTGGCTCAATGAGTCAATTTCTTGGGTATTTGAATACCCATTCGGCAGTGGTAGGTTATATGCCACACAATTTGGGCGCCAATTGATGATCACAGTTTTTGTTTTTGTAATGCTAATTTAGCGAGCGAGCGCACAGTTTCCTGCTGCTTAGCTCGTTTACATGAAAATGTATTAAATTTAATTTCCTTTCTTTGTTTAACTAAAATTTGAGTAAAATTACGCAAAGACAAAACATTGTAGGAAATTTAAATATAAATGCATAAATTAGGCAAAAAATTGCAAACATGCGAACTATACAAAGTCAAACAGACTTTTCATATATATTATTATTTATATATATTTATATATGTATGCAATCAACTGTCTGTGTGTGTATAATTCATACTATTTCCATTAACTCTGTCATATCATCACGTCTATCATTTCTATTATGACTGTTTAGTGAATTCTGCACTTGTGGCCGCATGCTCCCCGGTTGCCTCATCAATTTTGCGCTAACCTCCAATGTTGCTGCATTCGAATGCGTTTGGCGTAAATAATAATTTGTTAAACACTTTTGTGTATCATTTAAATCGCATAAATCTAAAAATGCGACACTTGTAATTTGTCAGCACAAAATACGCTCGAATACGCCCAAAGCAATGTGGATAGTAGAGGTTAGATTAGGTTAGATCGGCCTGGTTGGTCACACATAGACTCTGTTGGGTTCGTAGTGGGATCAATTAGAGCTGCTCAGTGTTGGGGGTTAAAGTAAACGGAATCGGTGAGGAATTGGTGAAGTACAGCAACAACTTAATGGCCCCGAAAAGAACGGCGCCCCTAAGTGAGTAAGGCTTAGTCTTGAGATAACCAAACCGAAGCATGGAATGTGCTCCAAAATTTGCCTGACATCATTTTCTTTCATTTTGTACAATGAACCTTAGAGAGTGAAATGGAAAAAATCATCCAAGTAAATTTCTTGATGAAACTTAACCTCTACCTTTTTTTGCCATCTATATGACTTCAAATTGTTTGTTTGTTTTTTTACCTAAAATAAACGTGAAAAACTTTAATTTATTTATTAATTAAAAACTAAATGATTTCAATCAATGATTTCTTCAACTAAACTAAAATTGTTTAAATATTTTTTTTCTAAACAGTTTTCCATCAAAGAAAGTTCGATTTTCCTGACATCATTTATTTTCACTTTGTACAATGAACCTTAAAGAGTGAAGAGAAAAAAATCCTAAAAATAAATTTCTTGATGAAACTTAACCATTAACTTTTTTGCTCTTTGACTTAAAAATGCTTTGTTTTCATTTTTTTTAGTAGAATGAACATTAAAAATATTAATTATATAATTAATTAAAAATTAAATAATTTCAATCAATGATTTCTTAAACTAAACTAAAATTGTTCAAATATTTTTTTCCTGAAAAGTTTTCCATCAAATAAAATTCGATTTTCCTGACATCATTTTCTTTCATTTTGTACAATGAACCTTAGAGAGTGAAGTGGAAAAAAATTCCAAATAAATTTCATAATGAAACTTAACCTCTACCTTTTTTTCCATCTGCTTATATGACTTAAAATTGCTTGTTTTCCTTTTTCAGTAAAATAAACGTTAACAATTTTAATATATTTATTAAAATTTATTTAAAATTTAAATAAATTTAATTTTTGATTTAATTTAATTTAAAATTAAAAACTAAATGATTTCAATCAATGATTCTTAAATGGCATGAACTTAAATTTCTTAAAAATTTTTTTCTAAACAGTTTTCAATGAAATGAAATTCAATTTAGTTTGTTTAACAATTTTCGCCTTGTATGGTTTAATTATTGTTTTTCAAAATCTCTAAAATGTTGAGGAAACCCATTTCCTGTTTCATTTTGATTGAAAATCTTTTTAACATAAAAACTTGCCCTTTTAATCAATTTTGAATTCCTCACACTTTTCTACTAACATTTATCCCCATGTGTGCGGCTTAATGTTGGTTTTTACACTTTCAATTTCAATTTGAATTCAACGTGTTTTTGTATATCTAATACACACTTTGCATGTGTGTCTGTGTGTGTGTGTGTGTGTACGTGTGCCTGGCTTTAACATTGAAATCGAAATCAGTCACCAGAACGTTTCGTGCATTAAAATTGGGCTGTGCGGCATTGTTGTTCTTGTGATTGTAGTTGTTGTTAGTCAAATTTGTAGTGTATTATTTACATTCTTCAACCATTATTTCGACTCTATTTTCATTTTGTGCGCGCAAACCTTGAAGTTCTACACACCGAAAATTGAGCATTTTAGCTTCTGATTGGTTGGCAATTGTTGTGCTGCTATTTTTCTTCCGCTAAAATTAATTTACTTACTTAAATTGCAGGCCACACAGCTATTAAAAATTTGTAATCAATGTGACATTTCCCAACTGAGTCACTGCGCAGTTGAAAAAAAAAATATTAAACTTTTAAACTAATGATTGCAATAACTGAAATTCGCAGCATGACAAGCTACTCAAGTCGCCCACAAGTTTGCCTATTGACAGCCAGCTTGAACACTGCAAGTGCCATCAAGATAAGCGCGTTTTGACTTGCAGTCGTTGCTCAACTTTACATACAAATAAATTTGTATTAATTTGCTGCCACCATACAATTTGTTCGACATATTTACACATTGCACATTAGTCGAATCGAAAATGTTTTCGTCGAACTGCAATGCGCAACATTAGTCAGTCGCATTCAGTTGGCGCTGAGGTCAGGCATTTAATTAAACGATTTTTTGTCAAATCGATATGAATTTGAATACGAAAAATGAGGAGTATGAAAAATGTCAGCACTTCAGTGATTAATATGAAATTAATGCAAAAAATCGGCACACAAATTGAGGGAGTAGAAACTTGATTGGATGCGAGTCGTGTTGACAATTCGTGCGGCGGCGGCTGGCGCGCATTTCAATTAAACATTGTTAATAGATTTTCAATGGCAAACTTCAATTAAGAATTCAACATCTCAAGTCACACAAGTCACTATGGATTGTTTATTTTGGGCTTAGTGGCACAATTGCTGAAAGAACAAACTTGTTTTGTATGTATAGCACAGAGTCAGTGGTGCAGATTCGTCAAAGCTTAAGGGGGTGTTCCCGGGTAGAAGTTTTGGCGTTTTATTGTACCTTATACTATATACTATCACCCCCCAAAGTCGTTTTTCAATCCGCAAACTCAGTACCTACTTTTTTGCATGTTAATTGAAGTAATCTCAGCTCTTTTTGCTCCGCTGATACATTGCGCATACAAACTTTAAACGCGTTTTTCTCGAAACCACATTTTTTGTACTGGCCGATAACTTTTCTCAGCAACTATGAGAGGTATCGACTTGAAATTTTGGGAAAATGTTCTAGATAGTTTTCATTGGATGTTAAACCAAAGTTTTCATCAAAAAAATATTGTTGAATATATTTTCAAGCACTCTAAAGGTAAAAAAAGGTGGCAAAACTGGCCAATTTTTTTTCATATGGCCGCCATTTTGTTTCTAATCAACATTTTGACTAAAACTGTGGTTTAGCATCCGCGGAATTTATTGCAGATTAATAATTGCATACCCATTTCTGTTTCAGATTACTGGTTCCCGAAATTTCTTATCGGCCAGCAGTGAAAATCAGCGTGACAAGGTCACATTGACCACTGAAAATTTGTACTTAGAAAATAAAATTTTTTGACACAAATATGAGTTTCTGTTCTCCAAATAATAAGGAACAACAAGCAAAAAACCAGAATATTGCATGTTGCCTTGTAGCTCCAAAATAATTTTTTGAAAAACAGCCTAAAATCGGCATTCTAGACGGGAACACTCCCTTAAAATAAATATTTTTTAAAAATGATTTTGTAAAATATTTTGAACATTTATTGCTTTCGTTTTAAACGAACATTATGAAATAAATAATTTTTAATTATAAAAAAAGGAAAACATAAAATTGCCTTCTCCGTGATATTATTAAATAAATAATTTTTATTTATTTGAAACAAAATATTCAACAAACAAAATTGCCTTCTCCGTGACATTATTAAATAAATAATTTTTATTATAAAAAAAACATTAAAAAAAATTGCCCTCTCCGTGACAATGTTGCGTAGACGAACATTGCCGTGACCAGGATTCGAACCTGGGTTACTACGGCCACAACGTAGGGTCCTAACCACTAGACGATCACGGCTATTGAAGGCACATGACACATGCTGGCAAAGTGCGCTGATAAGCCGAGGCCAAGCAGCGCCATTGGAAAATCAAATTCACTTACCTCAGCAACAACACTCGCCTTTCACTTCGTACGCTGTCTAATGGGTAAATGCTATTCACCACAATACTAAAAATCTCTGCGCCGAAGCCACCACATTTGGTGTGCGTTGGCTTGTTTGATTTCCATCCCCTAAACCCATTTTGTGTGCTTAAAATGTTCACATTAAATGTTTAATATTAATTCAATTTTTTAGTTTTATGTAAACTGCAATTTTCACTTGTAACTAGAATTTTGTGAAAATTGTTTGTGCCGCTGTTAATTGCGCAACAACAATGCGCCAGCTGCTCAGTTCATGCACACAAATGAATGACCAAGCGGCCGCTAAAGTCACAACTAAGCGACTGTGGCCCCGGCTGTCATTCATAAATCAAATTATAATTTGTTACGGGCGCTTTGGTGATTGCCGCCAACGATTGTTTGACTATCTGTCTGATTGTCTGACTCGGTGTTCTAATGTTTGTGTGTGTGTGTGTGTGTGTGTGTGGGTTAGAATAGAAAATGCTTTGAGGCGTTTGGAATTTGCGCATCGCATTGAAAAGTGAAAAGCCAAAGAGTCGCGCAGCAAGAGTTGACTCTTTGCTGTCTTTTGATTTTCTTTTCAGTTTGACTATTCTTTGTTTGTGGCCTTTAGGGGTGAGTCAGTCGCTGAGAGTTGCCATTGAGGTAGCGAATTTGCCCTTTTACGTTGTTCAATTGAGAGCAAATTAATTTCGTGGCAGTGCCAAAAGATTGATTGCCGCTCTGCGGTACACTACAAACTAGAAATTGGGTCATTTCAGACTAATTTGATGAAGCAAATTGTTTTTATTTTAAGTTTTAAATGAATAACCCTTTCGACCCCGAATTTTACCCTGCGTGAACAATTGAACAATTTTAGCTTAGAACGGGTTAAATAAATTTTGTATCAATATTTTTTAATTACAGAAAAATTATTTCATATTTATGGAAAAATACAAAATTATAATTTTTGGATTTTATTTCACCATTATTAAAGAAACAGGGTTTTGATCAAACGCGCCCAATTCGTAGACTTCAATTAGAACACAAACTTTCCCTAATATCGCTGCAAATTATTGGAAATTATTTTGGATAACTGTAAAATGTTTGTAATTTGCTTTGAATTCACTTCTAAAAATATTAATTTGTTGGTGCCTACTTAAATTAAACCCATAAATCATACGTAGCTTTTCCTATAAGATGACAACTAGGTGAAGTTACTCTCAGGCTACTTTGGGGTCGAAAGGGATAAATGTTGATTAGCTAACACAGAGAAGTCAATCATAAGCTGAGAGCACTTGACATCAGTATGACCGACCGTAGCGTCACCACACCACAAGTCTTCGTCTTTTAGCTAATTTCACTTCCTTTTATGAGTTTCCTTTTTCTTCAACGCTCAAAATGCTGCTACGCAATTTCGTATAAAACTTTGGTTAGACAAAAAATACAACAACAACATCAACAACTAAGCGCCACATTGCGTTCTAAAGCAAATTCTTTGTGCGTTTGTAACGCATTCATTAATTTTCTGTTTCTGTTGCGCAATAGCGGCGCTTTGTATAACCACCAAGCGATCGTCTCTCTGTCTGTCCGTCCGTTCAACTGTCACGCCACTCCCCACTGGCCATAATGAGTTAGAACTTTATCTCAGCTGAAAAACATTGCCAGCGCACCGTAGTCGCCGCCGAAGCTGAAACTGAAGCTGGCACGCAGCATTAAATCAGCGTTTTCGACTCGCACTTTTGCCCATACAGCCAGCATTATTTCCGACTTAACTATCTGTCTGTTTGTCTGTTTCTGTGCGTTTCTACTGTTCGTTCATAAGCCGTTTGTTGGTAATTATGTTCGGCATTTAAGGAACGTTGCTGATTTATGATGCTCCACTTGGCCGCTCATTTGGCGCTCGTCGAGCGGAGATTGCGTGTTGATTTGCTTAGTGGAAATGGCAAATACGACTATGAAAAATTATGAATGAGATTTATGTATGCTTGTCGGCATGGAATTGGGCTCGAAATTGTGGCATGTTGCACGGCATAATCGAGTCGAATAGATTTGTAAAATATTTGAAAAATATATTAACTGACAAATTTTTTTAAGTTTGATTGGCAGACTTTGGGGTATACAATTTTACTTTCGTTTGGTATTAGATTTAGTAATTTCGACCCCAAAGTCGCCTGAGAGCAACTTCACCTATTTTTCATGTTATAGCCAAAGCTACGATTGATTTATTGGTTTAATTCAAGTAGGCACCAACAAATTAATATTTTTAGAAGTGAATTCAAAGCAAATTAAAAAAATTTTACTGTTATCCCCAAAATAATTTCCATTCTTTTGTAGCGATATCAGGAAAGTTTGTGTTCTAATTGAAGTCTACGAATTGGGCGCGCTTGATCAAAACCCTGTTTCTTTAATAATGGTTAAATAAAATCAAAAAGTTTTTGTATTTTTCCAAAAATATTAAGTAATTTTTCTGTAATCAAACAATATTGATACAAAATTGTTTTAACCCGTTTTAAGCTAAAATTGTTCAAAAGTAAACTAGCTCTAGAACTCTAACAAAGAGGCGTGGCGACTTCATGATTTAAATACCATAAAGTAATATCGAGACATAGGGTAAAATTCGGGGTCGAAAGGGTTAAACAGAGAAATTTTTGGGAGATTTCCAATAGCCAAACTTATTTTGGATTTAGTGGAGGAAGGAAAAGAAGGAAGTGACAGTGATCTGTCTTTGTCTGATTTTTCAAGACAATAGACTGAACTATCACCGTTTTCGTGATTTGTATAACCTCAGATCGGTCAATATAGGGCACCTACTTGAGATGGATTCTCATAGCAGATTTAAGAGAAAGTCACCCTGCTTTTTCTTGTGCCATCACAATGGACAATTTTACGAGCCAAAGTTTGTCTTGTGACCACACGGATTCTCAGATAATAACTTTACCTGCACTATCCCTTTGGTTTTTTCAATTCGATAGTCTTAGTTGATCTAAACTATCTTTACTCATAGCATAAATAATAAAGTGATAGTAAGATCATCCTTTCAAATGTCATTGCTTTTCTTGGCCACTTTTGCTTTTTGAAATAAAAGTGAATGAAGTGAATTTTTGACATTTGAACGGGCAGAGTTTAATACACTATGACCTTACCTAATTATTCCACGATATTTGTGCCTGATTCCAAAATATATGCAGAAATTGTTCCCATCACGGACTTCATTTAACTCAATGTTTTTTTAACAAAGTGCAAAATCTTTTTGAAGATACTGTCGTCTTTACGAGTTATCAGAGTTCGTAACTGATCATTGATGTGCAAATCATCCCTTGCATTTTCTGGTATTTTCATGATTGTGTAAGAGGAAAACATTAAATCATCGATCATGGTGATAATTGTGTAAGGAATTGGCTGAGTCCCAATCATGCACACCATGCAGAAATATATTAAATAACCAATCAATGTTACTCTGATATCTAATGGTGAGGTAGAAATAAGTTTTGAGTGATTTACTACATTACATTTTGCTAAAGTCTGAACAACATACTTTCTTTGTACTCTAACCATGTCTATCTTTGATCCAACAAAACGCAATTTGCAGAAAGCTATAATCTTGGCTCGACTACATATTCCAAATATCGACAAAGGAACTTTGAAGGCGCTTCAATGGGATATCCTACCTTAGCCGCAGTATTTAATAGACATTGTTCCTTCCGAATATCACTTGTTCCAGTGGATGACTCATGGCATGGCAGAGCAACTCTTCGCTTCTTAGGAAGAAGCCGAAAATTTAGTCGATTCGTGGATTGTCTCAAAAGACAAGAAATATTTTCATAAAGTAGTAGCTAACGATGGATAATACTTTGCATAAAATATATTGTACAAATTTTCATAAACAAAGGTTCAAAATTACAAAAAAAAATACTTAAAACTAATTTATAAACCTCCAATACTTCGTTGAGAAAGTCCCTGAAACTTCAGTGGTATATGGTAAAGTGGTCTATGGTTAAGGAAAACATTCAGCAAGAACGTTGAAAGCACAAATCTGGGAAACTGTGACATTTCTGGGAGCTATCATTCATCTGTTGATGAAGTAAAAACTGAAAATACTAAAAAAATCGGCACCAGATTGTTCTGATCCACGAAGGAAGTAGGCAGAATACTCAAAACTCATTTGTAGCCCGAATAATTTGTTGAGGAAGTGCTTTTAGCTTTGTCAGTGATTTATGGTAAAGTGATCTATGTGAAAGGAAACACACAGCAAGAACGTTGAAGGCACAAATATGGGAACTATGTCAATTCTTGGAGTCACCATTCATCTGTTGACGAAATAAAGACTTAAAATGGACGGAAAATCGGCCACATATTGTTCTGATCCAAGAAGGAAAACCTAGCAAGACCAAAGAAGTGTCCTATCATTTTATGCTGTTCCCTTACTTTTTACTTGTGTATCCTCCTACGACAATCAATCCATACTCAGTGAAAGTATAAATAGAAGTTGGAACAGGCGTTAGAATAGAACCTCTTCGTTCTTCGTAGTAAATATTTCTATCTACTTTTGCTTTGGTGACTTTTATATTTTTATTGTAAAGAATTTTATATTTTTTTTTTTAAAATTAGCTAAATCCGATATGTACTTTTCGATATATCAGCGCATAAGATATGGAGTCTTTGTAGGTATGGAAAACTTGCGGTCTTTCTAGTGTTAAGCAATACTCACCCTCAGTAAAAGTTTTGTATATAAATTTTCTAAGCATTGAAAAAACAAGATCCACATTGACTGGTTTAATAATGTTAATTTTTATTTTTAATTTTCATTATATATATTTATATTTTTTGCCGTTTTTTCATTATCATTTTCATTGTTCATTGTTACTTTTCATTTTATTTTCATTGTACAATAATTTAAGTTTGCTTGTTGTCTTGGTTTTTTTTCTTTTGATGCACTCGTCAGAGAGTCTGAAACTGTTTCGGCTGCTGCTATAAATATTGCACACACACGTACATATATAATGTATATATACGATTTTCATAGATATATATATATATATAAATGTTTAATTGTTGTGATGTGTCGTGAGTGTGTTTGCATGTGTGTGTGTGTGTTGTACAGTATTAGCTGTTTACTTCATAAGGTGAGATATAGATTACACTCACATACATATACATTTTTTTATATAGAAAAAGTCAAACAAAATCAGCAAAAATAATGTAAAGTGGGTTGTTTTTACACAGTTTAAAAGAACATAGAAGCAGAAAATTGTGATACAATAAATATAATAATTTACAGGGAGAGCTGTTTGACTCATCGATTTGTTGTGGCTTGGTGGGAGCGGCGGAGTTGAGGGACCAGCCTGATAAGTGCAGTTGTGGCTGATAGCAAAACATGATTGCAACTGGTTGCTTATCGAATGCAAACTTCATAAATTTAACAAAAACGCAATAAAAACATAGAATGTGGAAGGTTTTTACACTTATTAGAGGTTGTGTGTTGGGTTGTTGTGCTTTAAATTAAAATCAATTGCAGCTGGAAACTAATGCTTGGCATTAGGGCTGTTGGTGTTGGTGTCGTTGTTTTGGAAGTCATTACTTCTGTTTAACATTTTTCTTAAAAACAAAATAAACAAAGTTCACTGGAACGAAACATACTTAATATGTAAATATACACATAGTTTACAAAAACAAAAAATATAAAATGTTATTGTGGCGAAATTGTGTACTAGAAATAAAGAATGACAAAAAATAATATTAAGAAAATATTTTTGCACAAGTCAAAAATAAACTAATACTCTAACTCGGCTAACTCTCTGTGTCTCTATTAGCTTTTGAAAGCTTCTTCTGGACTATGATTTTCTAGCGTAGGCATTGTAACTTGGATAAAGAATTGATCCAAGTTAAAGAAATAAAAACTAAGAAAATAAACTCAAACAAAAGATATTACATCAAGAACAACGAACAATATGTTTTTGTTGCATAAGTGGCGGAGAAAACTTACTTCATTTGCACACACAAGTTCCCCTCTTCATCTGAGACTTTCAATTTCAGCGAATTTTCATTTCATGCTTCATACTTTAAATGATTTTCGCTGGAAAATTGCTTCATTCCGTCGGGGAAATACTTTCTGTATGAATGCCAAATGTGTTGGTGTGTGTGTGTGAAACAATTCTACTTTATGCGGTTTGTTGATTTTGGGGTTTCTACCAGCTTGCAACCGCCGGCACTTGAACGTTTAGCCTAACAGGTACATCTGTAGCGCAATTCTTGACTTCTCATTTGAATGTAAACATATTCAAACAGTTGAAAATTTTCATTTGCATTTTAAAATGTGCTTAGCTGCTTTCAAAGACTCGGCTTATTTAACTCGGCATTTAAATTTAAGTTATCTTTTTGCTTTATTTTTTTTTGTTTAGTTTTTAACTTAAAAGCTATTTGATGATGATAAATTTTTGTTTGCGCCACCAATAAAATCAAATAATAGCAACCCAAAAAAGTATGTTTGATGTGATGTGTGTGGGCAAAAATTTAGATATTTCATGGAAATATCGAAAACGGAATTCAAAATTATGAAAGTCCATAATTCGGACAGCAAAGTGATTTAGGCGGCAAACACACTGGTGAGAAGCGGAGCGCGTAGTGTGGAACTTACGAAGATGGAACGACCAAAGAAGATGCTTTGCTCGAAATAAGGATTTTTCTTGTTGATTTCGTTGACTGAACTTTTTTCTACTAACTTTGTTTTCTTTTAACTTCGTTGTCATAGAACTTTTGTGGCATTACAATGTGCTACATGGGCCTAAGTGTCTCATGCGGAAGTAGCCATCCAACCCAATCAAACTACAGAACTTTAAGGGGTGGGACTGAATTTTTGTGTACTTGGTTCTGTTGACCCACGTTAATCTAAAAATTTGCTTCTCAACTGTATTTGCTGTACTTCTTCCTGCTGATTTTTGTTACTTTTTTGCAATTGTCGTTTTTTTCTGACTTTTGTTACTCCAAGCTTCATGAACTCTATTTTTCTGTAATTCTCTGTACTGGCTTTTTTTTTTAATTTTTTTAATCTTCCTGTACTTTTGTTACTCTAAGCTCTGTATTTTTCTGTACTTCTCTCCACTGACTTTTACTCCTTTGTTGGTGTTTGTCTGTACCCTCTTCTGACTATTGTAACTCCAAGCTTCATGAGCTGAATTCTTCTGTACTTCTCTTTACTGATTTTCGTTACTTTTTTGAATCTTCCTGTACTTTCGTTACTCCAAGCTTCATAAACTGCATTGTTCTGTACTTCTCTCAACTGGCGTTTGTTATTTTTTTTAATCTTCCTGTACTTTTGTTACTCCAAGCTTCATGAACAGAACTCTTCTGTACTTCTGTCCACTGAAATTTACTCATTTTTTGTATTTGTCTGTACTCCCATCTGACTTTTGTTACTCCAGGCTTTATGAACTGCATTTTTCTCTACTTTTCTCCACAGATTTTTTCCTCCTTTTTTTGTATTTGTCTAATTTTCTTCTGACTTTTGTTACTCTAAGTTTCATGAACTGAATTCTTCTGTACTTCCCTACACTGACTTTTTCTCCTTCTTTTGTATTTATCTCTTTTTCCTCTGAATTTTTCTACTCTTTGCTTCATTCAATTGAGTTTCGTACTGGATTTTCTTTAAATATCCATTTTATTTCCTACTTTGTTTTTCTTGGCTTCCTTGTTTTGAGCTTCTCAGTTTCTATGAGGAAAGTTTCAGTCTGAATTTTGTATTTGAAGTAACTCAACTCAGTAACTCATTAATTTTGTTCTGCCATTCTTTCTATTGAAGACTTTTAATCCTTAGAAACTTCGTTGTTCTGAATTCATCAGTTTTTTCCTTTACATTTGCATACTCTGTTTCTTTCGTATTTCCATCTTATGAATTTCGTTCTCTGAAAGTATTCAGTTTCTATCAATTTTGTTTTCTTTTGTTTTGCTTATCTTATGAATTTTGTGCTCTTGAAGTCCTTAGTGGTTCGTGTGCTTTAATATTTTGCGCTTCGTTGTATTAAATTTGAGGTTCTTGAGCTTTTAAACTTCTGCCAACTGTATTGTTCTGCCTTTCATTCTTCTGCCTTTCATGATTCTGCTTTTCATTAATTTGGTTTTTATGCTTCTGTCTTTCATTCTTCTGTCTTTCATTCATCGTCCTTTCATGTTTTACCATTCATTCGTATGGCTTTCATTCCTCTGGCTTTCATTTCTCTGCCTTTCAATCTTCTTCCTTCCATGCCTCTACCATTCATTTTTTCGGCTTTCATTCTTCTGCTTTTCATTCCTCCGCTTTTAATTTCTCTGACATTCCTGAGCTCTTCAGATTCTATTAACTGCATTCTTCTGTCTTTCTGTCTGCCTTTCATCATTCTGTCTTTCATTCTTCTGTATTTCACTCCTCTGGCTTTTATTCCTCTGGCTTTCATTCCTCTGCCTTAAAGTCTTCTTCCTTTCATTCCTTTACAATTGATTCATTTGTCTTTCATTTCTCTGTCTTTTATTCTTCTGCCTTTCATTCTTCTATCTTTTATTCTTCTGCCTTTCATTCTTCTGTTTTTCATTCCTCTGCTTTTTATTGTTTTGTTTTGTTCTTTTCTTCTTTTTCTGTCTAGTGTTCTTTGGGCTTTCATTTCTGTAGCTTTCGTTCTTCTGCCTTTCATTCTTGTGTAATAAATGACTCTGCTTTTCACTCGTCTGCTTTTCATTCTTCTGCCTTTCATTCTTCTAGCTTCCATCCTTGTGCCTTTCATTCCTCTGCCTTTCATTCCTCAGGTTTTCACTGTTCTGTCTCGTTCCTTTCTTTTTTTTCTGTCCAGTGTTCTTTGGGCTTTCATTTCTCTAGCTTTCGTTCTTCGGCCTTTTATTCTTGTCTCATAAATTCCTCTGCCTTTCATTCTCCTGACTTTCATTCCTCTAAATTCCATTCTTGTGCCTTTTATTCTCCCCTCTGGATTTTCTGTTTCTCAAGCATTTCTCTTGTATGACTTTATTTTGTTACACTCTTTACATTTCTTTTTTTGCTATGCACTTCCTTCATCTGCCTTTCGTTCTCATTTTCCATATCAAACTGTAATTTTTTTTTTTCACTTTCTAATGAATTCCGTTCCTCTGCCCTTTTGTTCGTATGAACTTTTGAACGCTTACACCATCATTTTTCTTTATATGCCATTCTCATTAAATTCCACTCACTCTCACTTGCAGTGTGGTCGCTGCCTAAAAGTAACATTTGTGTGCAAATTTGTAGGCTTTCTCACCACTCTACTCCCATTTTTATTTTAATTTCTTTTGTCTGAAATATTTCTTACTTAAAAGTTGTTCGTTGTTTTTTTTAAATGAATTTCTTTGTGTCAGTGTTGGTGCAGTTTGTAATTTGTTTGCTTGTATTTAACAACATTTAGTATTTATTTATTAGAATTTTTTAAAATCATAATATTTGAAAATTATTTAGTATTTGTAAAGTCGATTCCTTGTCATACATTTTGATTGCATTATTAACATTTGATTTAGTTATATTTCCTGTTTTTTTCTTTTGCTGTTCATTGCTTTGCCTCGCTTCGCTTACCTACGTTTTGCTATTTTCTTTTGCTACTTACTGGTTTTCTCGCAACGCTTCTGATGTTTCATTCTTCATTTTGAGGTAACTTTGAAATTCATTGTTTCTAATTTACATACATACAACATACACTCAAAGAAATGAAAGACTGTTCAAATGAAGGAAACAAATTATTAAGTTATATGGAAAAATTTAGAGAAAAAATACAAATTAAAATGTTTAGTAAAAAATGTCAATATAAACATTTTAGTGATTTTTTGATATTTGGATTCAAAAATTTTAATGGAATAATCAAAAAAAAAAGTGAGAAAAATTTTGTTATATTGATTCAAAATACAAAATAAAAGTTTTTCTCAAATTTTTTTAAATTGATTCAAAACACAAAATAAAAAATTACAAAAATAATAATGAAACATTTTTCGTAAAACTTTTTCAACAGAAGCCATAAAAGTTGTATTTGTTACTTTGGTAATTTTATTTTTAGAAATTTTTAATTTTTGTTTTTGCCCGGCATTTCTTTGAGTGCTTTTTTTATTAAATAGATTTTGTTGAATTATTACAATTTTTTTATTTTTATGAATGTCTACATGGCGTGCTATTTTTTTACAAATAGGAAGGCATTTATATTTCCTCTGTTGTTGCTTCTTCGATTTTATTTTCTATTCTTTACTGCTTCATTGTCAGTGATAGCTATTCTGCTACACGCGAGTAGCACAATGGCCATCACTGGTTTGCGGCTTTTGGCGTTGCTGTCACAATAGCGAATTGTTTTTTGTATTTGGATTCAAATTTACTTCATAATTCATAATTTTTATTTTTGTAAATCAATTTGCATTTTTACTGCATAAAGTATGCGTTCGAATTATTTATGCATATTTTATAATTTTGTATTTTTTTCTAGTCTATATTTTTTGATGTTTTTGCAATAATCTAAACAATGTGTATATTTAAATATTATGTACACTACTTAAAAAAAACAAAAAAAAACTGCTGAATATATTAAAAAAAAAAAATCGAAAAAGCAATGTTTTTGTGTTTTCTATTTTTGTTGATTCTGTTTTTGTTTCTTTTTTTATAAACTACACACAGCTGTACATACATTTATTACAATAAGAGAATTTTTGTTTTTTTTGTAATATCGCATTTTATTTTAGTTTTCGTTTTTTTGTTAAAGCACATAATTTCTTTGTGTTTGTTTTGGTTTTGCATTTGTTTCATAAATTGTTTTTGTTTTATTTCCATACATTTACATATTACAATAAATAATTTAATATAAAGCACTGCAGTTTGTATCGTTTTGATTGGATTTTCTTTGTCTGTAGCAATATTTTTGTTTTGTTTTTATAAAAAATTGGTTTTTTGAGAAAAATAAAATTCGTATTTTTGTATTAAAAACGGTATTTTAATTAAAATAATTTTCTGAAATTTTTAGAGCATTTCAATAAGCATTCTAAACATTTTTTAGACAAAATCTGATGACATGAACTGTTTTTTGTTTTACATAAAGGCGCTTTTTTTATGTGCAAGTCAACAAGATGCGCGTTGAGGCCATATGGTGTGTTCACAGCTGAAACGTTCAAAGTGTTTTTGTGTTTACGGCTCCGAGTGTGTGTGTGTGTGTGAATATGTTTTTTTGTGTATTGTGTGTTTGGTGTGCGGTCATATTTTGTTTGCTTGGCTCTAAGCTGCAGTTAACTAATCTCTAATTAATGCGCTTCTATTAAAGACTTTTTTCGTAGAGTTTTATTTTTATTTTTTTAGTAAAATTGTTGTAAATTGTTGCTTGTCATTGGTGCAGTTTCTATAGTATATTTTGTTGTTGTTCTGTTTTTGTGTACATAAATAGTTAAATGTAAAATATCGGCACAGTTAGAAGCAGCATTTAGCATTTCAAGTTGTTGTTGCTTAAAAAGTTGTTGTTTGATTTTTATTTGTTTTTACTTGGTTTTTTGCTTTCATTGTTTGTTTTTGTTATTTGCTTTCATTGTTGGTTTTTGTTGTTTGTTTCCCCGCTTTACATGAATAATATCAGTTTTGTTGGTTAAGGCTTGTGTTTGACAAATTTTGCTCAAATTTCTCATAATTTTCTAGGCATTTCCTGTATTTTCAATTTTTCTTTGCAACTTTTTTTTCACAAATTTTTGTTTCTTTTGTAAACACTTAAGGCAACATTTATGCAAAAAATAATGTATAGCTTACCATCTCTGCTGCTTGTTTGTTTTGTTTTGTTGTTTCTTTTTTTGCGTATTAAATATGAGGTTAGTTTCGCTTTGCTCCTGTCAAGCTTCTGCTTAAACACATAAATATACATATATATATATATTAATATATATGTAAATATATAGTTAAAATGTATTAACAGTTATATCACTTAGATGAAATATCATAAATTTCTCTGCCATTTTGCTCGTCTCATCTTGTTGTGCTTGAAAAACACTCGTACACTTTTCAAAAATATTTGTTACCAAAACTATGTCGAAAACAATTGCAAGCTGCAAACATATAAACTAAAGTAGAAAAAGACGTATTGAAATATATATGTATATAGTAGATATTTACATGTCTGTGCCTAAAGCTAAGCACTCGAAGTGATGTGTGTTTGGTTGTCACTTTCATTGTTGCTTAAATACAAAAATATTATAACTTTACAACAAAAACAAAATACATAAAAGTGAAAACAAGTTTCGTCTGCCTTACACTTTGCAGCCGACAAACAAACAAATATCGTAAAACTAAAAAAAATCTATAAATAAAGTAAAAACATTTTTATATAGACGACTCTAACAAGTTATTAATCGAATAATCTCTGCCTGCTGTTCTTGCTGCTTGCTGCGCTCTACAGATTAATTTACGCCCGCTTAGCCTAACATATCAACTATGTATGTATGTCGTAGTGAAAGCCCTAATGTTTTGCTGCTGTTGCTGCTGCTGTTGTTGTTGCTGTTTCTACTTAAACTTCAACCTGCGCTAAAGCCAATTCGACGCCTCCTACACACACCTACGTACACTTTTGCGCTGCTCTAAAAACTACACAACTAAACTTTTCAATTAAAATTAATAATTACTGTTGCGGATGTGACTAATAAGCTCAACAATTTGTTGTTGTTGTTGTTCTTATTTTTGACTTTTCTCAATTGATGGTTTTAGTTAAGAGTTCTTGCTCTACACATTTTATAATTATTTGTCAACACTGATGGAATGCATTCGGATTTATGATAGTAAAAGAAGGAACACGAAGAAAGAGAAAGGAATAGAGACACTATTTAATTTATAGAAGTACTATAAAAATATATAGTGAAATTTTCAGCAAAGACGATAGACAAAGAAGTATTAAAAAACATAAAAAAAATAGTGAGATAATTTTATAATTATTTTTAAATTATTTTTTTAATATTTAAAGACAAGGCCCAAAAACAAACCAATAATAAAAAACAATATAGAAGATTAACAATAGTTTTGAGTTTAAAAACGCATTTCACAAAACAAATCTTTTTTTCAGATAAAAAAAGTCCTTTCATAAAGAAAAAACATTCTGATTTCATAAAAGAAACTATAACAACAATTAGTGTTTCGATAAAAAATAAAAAACAAAAACTTTTTTAAAAACAAAATAAAAATATATTTTTGTAATAAAAAATTAATAATTTTTTAATAACAAAATTTTTCTTATAACTTAAAAAAAATATTTTTTAAATACTTAATAATTTAAAAAAATGTAATCAAATAATCATAATTTTTTAATACACCAATAATGATGTAACAAAAACAATTTTTGTAATTAAAAAAGATAAAATAAAAAATAAGATAAAATAATATGTATTAATAATAAAAAAAAAATAATAATAAAAAATAATAAAATAAATAATAATAAAATAAAAAAATAATAAAATCATAATAATAAAAACAGAGAAAATTGAATGAACAAATGTTTTTAATTAAAAATTATTAGATAAAAAATTGAATGAAAAAAAATAATTTAAAATATTTTTTATTTCATACAAAAAATTCTTTGATCAAACAAGTTTTGTTTTGTTAAAATAAATCATTTTTCTAAAAAAGAAAAAATAAAAAAATTGTGTTTAAATAAGAAAATACATGATTTAAAAAATAATTAAAAAATTTTAATTTTAAAAGAATAATTAAAAACATAATTAAAAAAATTAATTAAAAAATAATAATTAAAAACATTATTAAATATGCTTTAAAACATTGCTTTACAAAAAACATTTTATAATAAAAATGAATTAATAAATGATCAGTTGCTTAATGAAAACATAATTTCTTTTTTGTAAAGCAATTTTTTTTTTGTAAAAAATAAAGCCATTGAAAAGAAATATTTTTCGTTAATTAAACTGATCAACATGTTTTCTTACTATAAACAATTCACAAAGTAAAACAAAATTTCATACCAGAATTTTAGATTTCGAAAAACACAAAAATTACAAAGAAGAACCAAAATTCATGTAATAAAATACACTGTTGGGTTTTTTTCTTTTTTGTAAGAAATCACAAAAACAGAAAAGGGCTATTTTTTAATTGTATATTTTGTATAAATGTTTTTCTTTGAAAATTTTTATCCAATTAAGAAAACAATAAATGAAAAAATAAAAAATAAGAAATATATAAAATAAAAGAACTCTTTTTTACATGCATTTTTATTTTTCTTTGTGAATTACAAAGAAATAAATGTGTGCTTTTTTCTAGAATTTTTCGTATGAATGTTTGTTTTTCGTTGGGAATTTTTTAGTCTATTTTCTTTCATGATTTTTTCTTTGTGATTCTCTTCGTTTGAAAAAATTTGGATTAATTCTTTTTTGAAAAAATTGGTTTTAAAAATTTTTTTTTTTCCAAAAAATAAAGAAAGCGTATATTTTTTTATTATCACAAGAAAACCAAATTCTAATGAAAAGTTTTTTTTTGTGCAAAAAATTTTCATTTAAAAAATTTTTTTTTTTATAAGCAAAAAGTTGTGTTTTGTAAATGCATTTTTGAACCCAAAGAAAAACATTTTTCACAAAAAAAGTAAGAAAAATTTAGTTTTTAGTAAGAATTTGTTGTTTTCTTTTTTTTTTGTGTGCAAAATTTTTTCTGGTTATTCCAAAAAAAAAATTTTTTTTGTGAATGCGTCTTTTAACAAAAAAAATTACAAACAATTTTCACAAACAAAAATTCTTTCCAAAAAAACAAGGAAAAGACGAAAAAGAAATTTTTACAATAAACTAAAATTGGTTTATTGTAAGAATTTTGTTTAATTTTCGAAATTTGTTTCGTGTCAAAAATTGTTGTTTAATTTGTTTTTGAAAAAATAAGTTTCTTAGTAAATAAAAAAAACAATGAAATTTTTTAAAGTAAAAAATAGGAAGATAGATATTTTTAGTTTAAATTAAAAAAATAGTTAACTTTTGAATATTGCAACTTTTTAAAAGTGTTTCTTCACAGAAAATAAAAAGAAGTTTCTGTCAAGCAGTTAAAAAACCTTTTAAATTGTATTTAAAATTTTAAAATTATATTTTTATAATTTAAAAAAATTTAACAATTAAAAAAAAACGTTTTGCATAGAAAGTAAAAAAAGTATAGCAAAAGCAAACAGTGTAAGTGAATCTGTAAACCAAAAATGAAAAACAACCATTTATTTTAGTATTTTTTAAAATTGTTTTGAACGAACCTGTACCTGCCTGCTGGTACACTTTGCCACTGACCTATTAAGGAAACGTACCAATCTATCACTATCGACGCTCTGGCTATCTCGCTGTCTCACTGTCTCGCCTGCTCTTTCTGATTGCGCTAATCAATTTTCAGTTTGATTGATTTGCATTCACGGGTTTTGAGGTAGTCGAGCCGCAGACTGCTTTGGGTGCTGCTGTCACCAGTTGGTCGCCAATTCGATACGTGAGAATTCGAGTTGTGAACGCTGCGGCTGCAGACGACTCCAGCGCATTACAAGTGGGCATGGTTGTGCTGGGAGCTTGACTGGGTGGCAGGGGACTTGTTGAAAAAAGTGCGCGCAAAAACGCATTTCAAAGTGTGTTGTCTGGGCGCTGTTGGTGGGACTGGTTGCAGGGTGCACTGTAAAACTAGAGACACACTGACACAGCACATGAGAGTGATTTCACTCACTCTCACTTGTATTAAACACTTTTTGGCGGCCGTTGTGTGACCAACGTCAATGTGTCTCGGCCTTAACATTTGTCATAACAAAACTTACATAAATGTCATTAGTTTCGTTCGAATTGCAATGAAGTTCCTACGGGGGACGCAACTCCGGAAGACAAAATCGTCGAGGTTGTGCAGTGCAGCGGCACTGAAACGTCTGTAGCGCAGCTTTTCTGTGTTTTCTTAAAACTAGAACGGGTTGCAACGACGTTTGGTTGGCGGCCGTCGCATTGCAATTGGTTGGTGTCCACAGGCGCGCACGCCACAGTCTGCGGCATGCTGATGGAACTAAGTCTAAACTACGCTACGCTATTCTACGATTGGCGCGCTGCGCTCTCTCGGCCGCTCGTCGGCGCCGGCTAATCTTCGGTTAATTGCTTACATACTCGCCTAACTCACGGTTAGTGGTTACCTTACAGCATTTGAAAGACATATTTGTTGTTGTTGTTGCTTTTTGTTTTTGTTGTGATTGTTGTTGCTGTTGTGATGGTTGCTGCCTCAGCACCAGTAGTGGGCGCATCGCTGTTGCGTCGCCGTCTCCTCGTTTCACGCCAAGCAACCGTTGTTGGTCATGAACGGCGCCGTTACGCTCGTGTCCATGTCGACGAACTCGGCGTCGACCAGCGTCGCCAGCAGATCGGCTTCCGGGCAAAAGTCGTTCTTGATCGAAATCTGATCGTGGAATGGGCCAATGCTGCCGGCGCCGCCCATTAGCGATGTGTGAAAGTCGAGCAGGTTGTTGTTGTTGTTGATGCCGTTGTTGTTTAGGCTGGCTATGGTGTTGTTGTTGTTGTGATGGCTGCCCGGATGCAAGCTGACGGCGTGCTTGATGTCGATGAAGCTGTCGCAGTTGCTCTCGAAGAGGAAACGCTCCGCGGACTGGGCGGTGGTGTAGGGGCTCTGCGAGTCGACCAGTTCGTTCTTGACGAACTCGGTGGCGGTGGTGGGCGTGCTGATGCCATTCAGCGGACTTACCATGCCGCTGAGCAGGGCGCTGTTGTCGCCGCCGCCGTTGGACGTTGCGGTGGGCGTGTGACCCAGCCCGAGGCCGGCGAGGTTGTTGTCGCAGTTTGGAATGTAATCGGACAGCTGCTGGCTGACGGCGGCGCCGTTGACGCCGTTCAGAACGGCAGCGGCAGCGACTTGGTGGGCGGTGGGCGTTTGTGTACTGTGCTGTGGCAGGATCGGCGGCAGGCAGACGTTCTCCTGCGACGGCGAATTCATGTAGCCGAGCTCCTGTGCGGTCGGCGACGGTTTGCAGTAGCCGTTGGGCAGGTGTTGCTGCTGTTGTTGTTGCTGCTGCTGCTGCTGTTGCACGGGCAGCTGGTGCAGCTGATGGCTGACCTTGAAACCATTGTTGCGCGACACTTTAATGGTCGACATGGGTGGGATGACGGTGCGTGGCGGCAGCGCCACGGCGGCAGCATTGCCGCCCGACTGCAGCTGCTGCATGACGTGAGGTCCGTTGGTTGGGGTGCCGGCCGGCGTGCTGCCGCCATTCGACGCGTTGAGTGCGTCCTCCAGCTCCAGCGCGGCGAGGTACTTGTACGCTGGCGAGGTCAGCAGCTTCGAGGGCAGATTCAGGCCGCCGCGATGCACGCAACTGGGCGTGTGCGCTTGCAGCATCTCGAGCAGGCGGCGTCGTTCCGTTTCGAGCCCGCGCACCTGCGTCTTCAGGTCGATGTTTTGCGTTTCCAGCTGCTCGGATTCCTTGATGAGATTCTGGGTGCGTTCGCGTTTCTTCATGCGACACTTGGTGGCAGCGATCTTGTTGCGCTCGCGACGCCGACGACGACGATCCTCGTCCTCGGGCGTTAGGCCTTTGGGTGTGGACTTGTTTTCACTCTCGTCATCGCTGCTGTCGTCGCAGTCCTCGTCGCCGCGACGCGAACACTTGGACATGGGCTGATCGGAGCCGGAGCTGGAGTCGCAAGTGGACAGTTTGCGTTTGCTCTGTATGGAAAGTTTGAGTCCGGCCTTGATCAGTTGCGAACAGGTCTGCAAGTATAGAAATGAGAGAAAGAGAGAGAGTTTAGTTTGTTGTTAGGATAAGGTTTGCGGAGTTCACAATTAGTAATTGAAAAGTAAAGGGGAAAAAGATTTAAATTGTGATTGCGAGGGGACGAGGTGGTAAAAAGTCTTTCCGCTCCTGGTGAGCTTTTAAGTATTAAATAATTTCGTATTTTTTTCACTGAAAAACATTGTCTAATGTTGAAAGAATCACTAAAATTGGTTCAGTAGTTCCTAACTTAACTAACCCATACACAAGTGAAGCGTAATTTAAATAAAAAAATTATGTTCTTTAATACTGAAAAATGTTATCCAATCTCAGAAGAATCACTTTAATTGAGTCAGTAGTCTTCGAGATATGATGTACCCTTACTTATTTACTATGGATTCTTAATTCATGGACAATTTTGTATTTTTAATACTGAAAAATGTTATTCAACCTATGAAGAATCACTTAAAATGAGTCAGTAGTTTTTGAGTTATCATGCTAACTTTACTAACTGATTACTAACTTTACTAAGGAACCGAATTTTATGGAAAATTTTGTATTTTTAATACTGAAAAATTGTGTCCAATGTCAGAAGAATCACATCAATTGAGTCAGTAGTTTTCGAGATATGATGTACCCTTACTTATTTACTATGGATTCTTAATTCATGGACAATTTTGTATTTTTAATACTGACAAATGCTTTCCAATCTCAGAAAAATCACTTCAATTGAGTTAGTAGTTTCTGAGATATGATATTTCCTTATTAACTTTACTACTTTATTAGAAGAAATGTTGTTTTTTTGTTTTTTCAGTTTTGTATGGCAGGCCCCTCGAGGTTTGAAAGCAGGGGCTATGTATGTTCGGGAAAAAGATTTATTAGGAAAAATAAATGGGGGGCTGTCTTACATTTTAGGCAACTGGAACCTTGGTACTGGTACACTTTGTATGACAGACCCATTAAGAATTGAAGACAGAAAGGAAGTACGTTCAAGAGAAATGTTCAGAAATGAAAATTAGTGCGGTCAGCCATAGATTTGAACACTCCAGAAGCAACTTTTAAGTAGTTGTGCTGCAATTTCTTGGATTTTCCAACACTTTTTAAAGTTTGACCCCGATGTGTGGACATTTACTCCAATTCTATGTTTAACATTAAAGGTTCCTGAGTTAAAATTTCAAATCGAAAAATTCTGCACTTAATCTTGTCTAACGTTGAGTTACTTATCAGCAGCCCGCAGTTTTCTCTCTTTGCAATGCAATATTTTACACTCCCACTGAACGCACTGAGGGCGCTTTACAAATGCATCGCTTGGCCGACAATCCTTGGCCAACATTTCTCAGCATTTTCCATGCCAATGCGTTGCTAGTATGGCGCCAACCTACTTTGCCATTTTCATTCTAATAGATGCTTTTTTTTTTGGTTTTTTGGCCGAACCACACTCGACACTCGACTTCGTTGTCGAGCGCGGAAATGTGAAAATGTTTTTATAACTGCAAGTTGCCATTGTTATGTGTACTTAATGTATTTGTTGTTTGTTGTTGTGTGTAATTTCCACATTTCAAGCATCCATGCAAAATGTTTGTTCAGCGTTTGGCGAACGTGCGAGGGGCGCCGTACAACTGAAATTGTCGCTTGTCGATTGCTGGCTGCGGTGTTGGACTTCATTAGCATGTTTGCCTAACCTTGGCCGCAGCAAATACTTAAGTCGTTAATGACTTTTTAAGTTAATAAAAAGCGGTCAATTAAAGTTGCACGATTTTATGTTTTTGTTGCTATCTGAGGTTTTTCCGCTTTTGTTGTATAATAATAACCACAAATAGTTGGCGTGCGAGAGCGCTGTGCACACACTTTGTACCACAATTAAGGCGGACTCGTAAAAACGTCAACGATGCCGACTTAATTACAAAACGTCCTCAGATGCGAAGCAATTTTATCCACGACCCTGAGACGCGCAAGGCGACAATTGAGCGCAATCGCAATCGATCGTCGACGAAATTTGGCTGAAAATGTCAGCTGCGGCGAAAAGTCGTCGGTCGCCAATGGCCAAAAATGAGCGCGCAAACGAATGCTTTGACAGTGTTGCAATGTGGCAACGGTTGACGCTGACAGCGAACATATTTGGCCAACTGCGTTGACCAAATTCAGAAACTTGTATGCGTTTTAAAGGATCGAAGCGAGAGCTATGTGAGGTTAAAAAAAAACTACAAGTGAGAAGATTGACAAGAAAAATATTTGGCCGATTGTTTGATCGACGAGAGACGACTGAAAACAAATTTGCTGCGGAGCTGTGAAGCTACTTGCGAGTAGCCAAATGGTCATGTTTGATGTAAAGTCTTTCAATGTTTTTAGTTAAGTGGGATTTACTGTACTTTTTAGCGCCTTTACGATGACTTCTGCCTATAAAGTCTTTCAATGGGTCTCTCTGTACTTTTTAGCACTTTTAAAATGATTTTTTTCTGAGTGGCGACAATATTGTTTTTGCTTTACAGCGACAACTGACACCAAAATGTCGCTTGCGCAGCTTGTCACCATAATTGGGCGAACTGTTCGACATTTGTTGTTGCTACCTGCGCGTCAACAACACAGTGAAAGTGTATTTTAAGCAGCTTCCGAGTCACAGCAGGACTGCAGCAGCAAACGTAGGCAGATCCCAAAGCTTAAGCAGTCAAACCACAAAATATTTGTCGCTTCCATGAATTTTTAATGCACAAAAATTACGGCACAATAAAGGCAAATTATTTGTGTTTTATAAGGAAAACGTAAATTTGAGGGTTTTTGGGTTAAGAAAAAAATAAAAAAATAACAAACGCGACCTTAAAAATGTGTGTGTGCAATGCAAATATACAAAACACGTAGCGACATTGCGACTGTCTTACAATAGCAAGAAACAACTTCATAGCAGAGGAATTGTGTTCCTTTAGGACAAGGCCAGGCCACACTTGTTGTTAGTGACTCGCCAGCAGCTCAGGGAGCTTGGTTGGATAGTTCTTATGGATCCATCTTATAGTTCGGACCTGGTAGAAAGTTATTTCTTTCTATGGTGAATGATTTTGCTGGTGAGAAAATTGGCTCAAGCGAAGCTTTTGAAAATCTACTGTATCAGTTTTTTGCCAATTGGGACGAGGATTCCTATGAGAGAGACACATTGGCGCACACAGGGGGGCTTTTGGGTGTTTAAAACCCCATAAACACAAAAATTTCAGCTATAAAATATGGTTTCGCATGGTATTAGGGTCAACAGTTGTACGCAAAACCCCCTAACCCCACCCCAAAATAAAATTAAATGAGACATACTGAAATTACTTTCAAAATGGCAACATTCCTCCTCTTGCTAGGCCGCTCTCAGAACTTAATCGCATTCCACACTTAATTCTCTCTCTTCCAAGAGTAATAGTCTTAAGAATTTTTGTTGAATTTATTAATTGAACTTTTTATTATAAAATAAATGTTCTAGTTTTATCGATGGTCTGTTAAAATTAATTTTTTGTTTGACTGGATTATAAATAAAAAACAAATAAATAAAACGTTGCCCAATTTGACATAAATTCAAACATTCTAACTAAATTAAACCATCAAATTAAATTAAGCCATGAAATTAAATTAAGCCATGAATTGAAGTCATAAATAATGCATTTTATTTTACTACACTTTATACTTAATTTTTATGTTTTTCTGTTTATTTCTTGATTTTTCGAAATGATAAAAATCTTGACAACTGCCAATCTTTCTCACCGACAGGGTGTTTTTATTGTTGCTGATTTCTTGTTGCAAAATTTTTATGTGGGCCAAAATGCAAAAAACAATAAAAACCAACAAAACACAAAAATACAAAAAACTGAAAATCCCATTAAAATAAAATGAATCAAACCGAAATAAATGCAAAATCCGCATACAAATTTTGAGAGCCAACAATAATAAATAGCATAAAAATAATTATATAAAGCAACAGACATACATACAAACATATATACTTATGAATTTATTTTGAATTTTAAATCTGTTTTTTTCTGAAGTGGTTTTTGTTTTGGAAATCTTATTTATTTTAGTTACTTTGCAAAAAGCCATAAAACGCAGCACGAACAGTGCTTATTGTTGTTGTAAATTGAACTCAGCACCGCGTAAATCTTGATAACAACACGTACGCACGCAACAACAAGCAAATTGAAAGCCATGAGCGCGCGCATCAATGCCGCCTGCGCGCGGCATAAATGTTGCACGCACTGCCGCAAAGCAACACACCTCAAAATTGCCAACAAACACAACAACAACTACAACAACAATTAGGCCCAATAACAAAAGCGTCATTTCGTCTGCCTGACCCAAATCCAACACTTGAGCCGCAGCGACTGTCAGGCACACAGCGCAAGGACTGCGGCAGCGGCCAAGCCACGCAGGTGGGTGGACGCCGTGCAGACGGTGTGACAGGCGCGCAGCAGCATTCGTCATGTGCCATTTAAGGCAGCTGCAGCGACAGGCGTACGCGCATTAAATTGACGAAGCGCACGCCACGCCATATGGTTCGTGGTCCGTGGACCTGCGTCGCTGTAGCAACATTCGAAAACTGCATAAAATGCAGCCCATAAATTATATAAGCAAAGTGCTGCGTTGCACTTAGCTGCTACTGGTACTATTGTTGTTGTTGTTGTTGTGGTTTTAATTGTATTCTTTTATTTATGAATGGATTTTGAGTTGTGCGCCTGCGCGGTGCGTGACTTGACAAGCGGACAAGTGGAGTTGCCACGATTTTGCCATTTTTGGGCTGATTTTCGTACAGTCGAGGGTCAGCAGCGTTTCCCTTTCGATTGTTATTGTTATTGGCGTCTGACTGCGTTGCATTTACATACATTAACGATTTCTGTGTCAACTGACGCGTCGGCGCGTGCAGAAAGTGCCATATGGTCGGGCGGTCGCATTAATGCCGAATTCGAATTGTGAATTTTCGACTTGTGCAATGTGTGTACGTATGAATCACAAGTTTGCATGAATGTATGTGTATGTTTTTGAATGGCTGCATATAAGAATATAAATGTATATCTATAGGAATATAAGTCTGCTTGTCTATAAGTCTGTATGTGTGTTGGTCTGCATGCAGTACGTACTGTAGTACGTCGAAATGGCTGTATGTCTTTATGTCTTCATGTCTTTATGTGTATATGTATGTCAGTGTGCTTGTAAGTCTGTATGGCAGTACGACGATATGTCTGTATGTCCTTTCTGTACGTATGTCTGAATGTGTGAATGTCTGTATATTTGCATGTCTGAATGTCTTTATGTCCGTATGTCTGCATGTCTATATGCCTGTGTGACTTTGTACCTGTATGTCTATATGTGTGTATGTATGTCTGTATATATAAGTGTAAGTCTTGTATGACTTTATGTCTGTATGTCTGTATATCTGCAATCTGCTGGTTTGTATGTCTGTATGTTTGCATTACTCTATGTCTGTATATCTGTTCGTCTGTATGTCTGCATGTCTGTATGTGTGCATGCTTTCCTCTACATCTGTTCGTCTGTAGGTCTTCAGGTCTATATTTTTGTATATCTGTATATATTGTATACATGTTGTTGTTGTTGTTTGTATGTTCGTGTGTGTGTGCGCAAAAGCCATAAAGAGCTGGACGAGTCGGTAGAACATTTGCATTCGTTGATATTTTTACGGCATTGTTGGATCTTTGGCAAATATTGGCGTTTAAAATTAGTCATTGAGAGAACGTTTGAGTTTGGCAGCGCACATAAACGTAGAGCACAAACTTTTTAGCTCGCAGAAAAGTAGTAAACAATTTAATTTAATTCAAAGTAAATGGCTGATTTCTGTCTAAAGTCAGTAACGATGCAGCTGGAAGCAAGAAAAAAAGAGGAAATCATATTGAAAGCTTCGATGACATTAGGTTAGATTATAGAAGAGGTGTGTGGCACATTCTTCGATTTGGAAGCCCTGTTCATTGTGAGTCCCTTCTATTAGAAGAAAACCGATGCCATTCCCTATCTGTTGGGTTCCCAGTAGATTCAGATTCAGGGATCTTTTGGCAACCATTTTGACTTGGCGAGAAAATTGTGTAGTTTGGTCAGAAGAACCTGGGCCCAAAGAGTCCCGAGCCAGTGTTCCTGTAATGAAAGCTTCGATAGTCCTTAAGGTCCGAAGAATCAGTTAGGAGTCATTCGATATTTGACAAAAATTAAAAAATCCAATAATAAATAAAAATTAATATAATTTATAAATTATAGTTTTTTATAAGCACTAACTCATTGCTGCACCACTGCGCCTAGTTTATATTTACCCATGAAGCCAGAATGTTCCATACTTGACGCTGACAGACAGTCAGCCGGCAAATAAGCAATTTTCATATTCATGTGAAATTTGCGAAATTTACTTAGCGTAACAACGCTGACAACGGGGCAGCGCGACCTGAAGGTTTGTGTACATAAGTGAAAAGTTTTTTGTTTTTTTTTTTTTAAATACATACATACGAATATTTTTACAGCTTATCGACGCGCAGGCAATGCCTGATGTTGCTCATACGCGGCGTATGTTTCTCCATTTATGTAAATATGCCAGTGTGGCATTAACGATTTGTGTGTGTGTGTGTGTGAGCACAGAATGCTAGGTAGCTCTGCAAATATTTGCATTATCGATAAGAAACATGAGTCTTCACGCTCAGTTGGCGAACAAGAGGAGTACAAGTAAATAAATAAGAAATACAAGACAAATTTTGATTCATATGAAAATTGGAAAAAAACAAAATTTGCATTAATTAGTAAAACTATTTAAAGATTTTTTGCATTTTTTCGAAATTGCAATTCATTAGTCTTTTTCAATACACACATTTTTTCTCTTGTAAGATACTTTTTAATAGATTGTTACTTGAAATTACTTGCAATTCAATTGAAATGCAATTTCAGCAAAAAATCAACCACTACAATAACAAAAAACCAACAAAATATATGATCGATTACCGTAAATGAGCAAATCACACGTTCAGCGTTACGCTAATTGGCAATTACGAGTCGAAGCGATTAAAACTGGAAACGCTGCATGTAGCACATTAGCACAGCGTTGCCAGATTGATGATAGTTGCATGCAAATCGACACAAAAAACGGGTTTAAGCAATTGTAGCGCGTAAAGTTGGCTGCTATTGGTGAAACTTTAGTAGACTAAATGTAATGTAATGTGATTGCTGACTAAATCTAAACTGAAAAGCTTGAATACAAATTATTTATTAAATTATTGTTATTTAATCATGGTTCCAGTCGTTGACTACTTGTAAGGCGTTTACTATTCATTAAAAATGCTAAATAAACTTAAAATGAATCAATGAAATTAGTTATTATTTTATCTATTAATCAATAAGTGAATTAGTTTAAAGTCTAATTAATAATAATATATTTAATTATTTTAAATTTAATTAATACTAATTTAAGAAGATAATTTATAAAAAATTTAAAATTTAAAAACTTTATCTTTTATTAATCTTTTATCTTTTATTATTAAAAAATAATTGACTAGTTATTAATTGACTGATCAACTATTTTCAATTTCATTTGTTTTTAATTTAATTTCTTGATGTTAGTCAACAGACTTAAAGAATTTACATTAACTAGTCAATTAAAAACTAATATTAATTTTATTTTAAGTTTTCTGACTTAAATCGGTTGATTGACAATTTAATTAATATAAATTTATTTACTAGGGAATAATTGATTATTAATTAAGTATTCATATTAATTTAAGAGGTTAATTGATTGCAAATTCAATTAATATTATTCTATATATTTATTTAACTAATGACAGACAGATTAATTTTAATTGTATTTAATTTTAAATTAAACTAAAGTTTGGTTATTGAGTTATTAATTGAAAATTAAATGAAATTAAAGTTAGTAATTCATTGATTTTGTAATTGATTATTTAGTTACAAAAGTAATCCTAAATCAGTTGGTTGATTTAAAATTTAATTAATATTTATTTAATAAATAATAATTAATCAGCATTTGATTGACTGTCAAATTAATTTCAATTGTATTGAATGTGATGTTAGCAAACTTAAAACAAAAATAAAAATTAAATTATTTATTAATTGATTGATTAGTTAGTTTAATATCTAACTAGTAAATTAATCAATGAAATTAATTTAATTAAATTAATATAATCTAGTTAATTAATTAGATAATTAATCAATTAATTAATAATTTCTTTAACTAATTAATCTTCTAGAGCAAAATTCAAAACCAGAAATGCTTTAAGGACGTTTTAAGCAATTAGAATTGCATGCCTTGTGGGGCTTCTAAAATTTATCTAAAAATGTCTTATTTAATCTTAAACGATCAGTAATTAAATTGACTAGTCAACTAAACATTTAGCTTGCAAAAGCGGCATCGAAAATCAACCAAAAATTCGTTTTCACAATTGTAGTGGTTCAAACTGATGGCCTTGGAAACGATCAATATTCAACTAAAAGTTGATGACTATATGAAATATAAATTAAATTGAAATTTAATAAATTTATATTAAAAAATTGAAAATTCATTAGAATACATTAAAAATTAATTATACCACATTCCCAACAATTTTTAGTCATAACAATTTCAACTTTAATTGCCTTGTTCGCACCACTTTCAGTTTTCACTGAACTCACACAATTTGACCACTAGTCAATTAATCAAAATCAAGCCAGTCAAACAACAACAAATAAAGAGACCGCATTCAACCGCTCGACTTTTGTGGATGCGTGCAACTTAGGCGCAGGCGCACTGCGCTGCATTTGATTAACCGCTTCGGTTATTAAGGCCAATGCCAAATCACGTCGCACTGTCGCTCTCGTTGTGCCGACCGGAATGCCGATATGAGTGTGCGTGTCGCTGTGCATGTATTAGATTGTGATTAAAATTGAGTTTTAAGCGAAATTGTCGCCACCGCATTTGACGGATGCAGCACGCCTAGGCTGTGAATCGTGTGGGCGGCGGCACGCAATTGTCGCAAATTCCACACGCACACCGTCTCCGACACGTCTTCGGTCTACTGTCGGCAGCTGACGGTCCGCCAATAGGCCGTGCGCCATTATTCAGCTGTCCACCCAACTGTGTTTACGATTATTTGTCATTCACTCGGCGCGGACGGTCATGTGTGCATTTAAGATCTTTCCTCAATGAATGCAAATAAATTTGGTGCGCGACAAAAGTTTGCAAATATTTAGAAAATCTTTGTATAAGAATTTCATGTAAATGTGAGTCACGTGTTTGGCCACAAAGTGGTGATGAACTGAAGGCAGAACAGTTTGGCTCAGAGTGACTTTTTTTGGTAGAACCTTTTCAAGAGTGGGACGTAAGTTGATGCTTTGGTGTCAATTGTGTTCAATCAGTTTATAATTGTAATTAGTTATGATTTTTATTTATTCTAGTTTTAATTCCAAATTAGAAAGTATTGATTTCGCATCAAATTAAAATATTGAAAATTGAGTTAGGCTAAATTATTTACCTGTTGAACACTGGGCGTGGTATTTGTGCCAGCAGGTGAGTCTAGCGGTGATGCAGAAGAACTGGAATGACTGCTGTCCTGTGACATGCACTGAAATAAATTATAGTAATTCATAGCATTCACTTTAATTAAAAATAATTAAATTAATATTATAACTAAATAAAACTAACTAGTCGCTTTAAATATTTTAATTAGACAAATAAAAAAATTACCAATAATAAAATAATTAATTTCATAATTAAAAAAATCATTCATACATTATTTGTAACTAAAAACAAAACTTTGCAGTTATGATAACTTAAAAATAAAAAAATAAATAAAAACACAAAGAGTAACGCTTTGATATGCTTTGTGTCTGGATATAGGGAACTAATTATTGCAAGGCCTGTTCACAGTATTGAGGTTGTTCACTAACTATATCAAGGTTAAAATTTTTGTTCAAAAACTAGTTTTATTTGCTCAAAATACACTTTTTACTTTTTGCTTGAAATTACTTTCAAAATTTTGTTCATGATTTAGAGGCTCCATGTCAAAATTTGGCTGTTCACTATATCGAGGTGTTCACTATATAGGGTGTTCACTATACCCAGACACGACTGTAATTACAAAATAATAATAAAATGGCAGTAAATGTTATTGTTTCAGGGCTAATTAATCAATTAAAAAGAACACAAATTAAATAAAAATGCATAAACAAAAATAATTAAAAACATCAGCGGCCAAATGACAATAAATTTTTCTGATTAATCGCTGACAAATCAATTGAAATAAATAGTATAAATAAGTAAACCAAATCATTTAAATCATTTAAACGTAACAATTTCAACACATTAAAAAAAAGTAATAAATAAATTTTGTATCAAATTAGAATAAATTTCACTAAATAAATGCCGCTTAATCACACAAAATCCGTTAATAAAAATATAAAAATATTTAATCAATAATTAAATGTACTAATTATTAGCTATTAAACGACTACCTTTACTATACACCAATTGAATAAGTAGTAAAGCAATTAATTGTAACTAATTAATTATCCGCAGGCTTCTGACGCCAGTGCTGCGCCTTTGTTATTTGTATTGTAATTTGTTTCTATTAATAAAAATAAGTATTAAATAAAAAAAAATAATTAATCGTTACTAAGCTAAAATAACCACTAACTAGCTTAATAATAAAATCAATTTGTAGTCGAATTAGAACAACCTTCACTAATTAAATGACGATTCGAAACATAAAATGTACAAGCAAATATATAAAAATTTTAATAAATTAATTACTGCTATTATATCTTAAAATTGTATAGTTAATTGATTAATATTGAATGATGATTCATCACATAAAATATACTAGAAAATATATAAAAAATTTTAATGAATAATTAAATGCTTTTCTATACCACAATTGAATAGTTAATCGATTAATATTGAGATTGGTTTGATTAATTATCAACCTTATGTATTTAAAAAATTGATAACAAGCAATTCGAATGATTTGCAACAATTTGAATTTGCAAACTAAATGCCGATTATACTAGAAAATACATATATACAAAATTGTAATTAATTATTAAATGCGCTAATGATCAAACCAATAGATTTATTATACTATAATTGAATAGTTAATCGATTAATATTAACATGAATTTGGTTAGTTATCTACTAGTTAGTTAAGTAACTAAATAATTAAATAAATTTTTAATCAAATTAGAAGAACTTTCACTAATTAAATGCCAATAAAGCACATAAAAATTTTTAATTAATAATTACTTGTACCAACAATCAAATAATATGTTTTTTAATACACAATCAAATAGTTAATTGATTAATATTAAAAATTGTATGATTAATTATCCATTAATTAACTAACATAAACACTTATTTTCCAACTAATTAACTAACTACCTAAATAATTAATTACCTAGTCAACTTATTAACTAACTAAACAACTGTATAACTAATTCTCCAACTAATTAAACAACTATGCAACTAATCAGAATAATAGTTTTGCACAATTTGATGAAATTCTTATCGCTGGCACTCACCTGGGCATTTGGTGCGCCTCCAAAACTGCGCGCCGATACCGCGCTGCCGGGCGTTGAGGCGGCTGAATTGTTGTTGTTGCCATTCACCGACGAAAAATTGTAATTATCCAAAGGATTTGTCATTGCAATTAGGGAATTGACAATTTCGGGCGTTTTCGGTGTGGTGCCAAGGCCCGAACCATCGATGCCCAGCAGCGACGATGGTGTATTGAGGTTGAACATTTTGTTGTTGTTTTTGCCGGTGCTGCGTGGTATTTGCGTGTAGCGATTTTTGAGGTTATAACAATGCAACTTTTTTTTTATATACACAGATGCAGATTTTTGTAGAGTAGAAAATAACTTAAACACGTAACAATTAAACGATTAATGCTGCTGTAGCCACGACGAAAAATGACGCTCAACTACGACACTGACGACGTAAGCTTTTAAAAAAAATCACAGTTAAAGGCCTTGAATTTGCAAAAATGTTGTTATTTTCGATTTTTTGGGCTTTCAATATTCTTAATTTTATATAAATTTTTTGTTTAACACTATTTTTAAAAATATTCTTGAGGGGCCAAAGGCGCCCGTGCGCAGTTTTCTTCTATTACTCGTTTTAATTTTTTTTTGTATTTTTTCAAAATTGATTGTTTATATATTTAGGAAAAACTGGCCAAGGCTTCTTTCCTTGCTGCTATAATTTTTTTCTTTATCACAATTGCAGTTTTATATAATTAATTTTTCTTGATTTGATTTGTTTTTTTAAATATAAAAAAATAGATTTTGTTTTGTTTCACTTTTCACTCGCAGTGTTTGAGTTGTTTTACTGTTCTGTGCACGGAAAAATTCCTCGTATTGAGTTTATCCATGGAAAGGCAAAAGCGTGAAGACACTTGACGCGGCTGCGGTTGCGATTGCACACACTCGGCGCAAAAAATCTGTAAGACACAAAAGGCGAAACGTGTGAGACACCAACACTGGTACGGGGGCAATGAAAATTGTGCAAAGAAATGCGCGAGAGCGCCGGAGCGCGAGCGAAAAAGTATGGAAATAAATTCATAATAAATGTGTGAACGATATGAATGAAAGCGTAAGCGTGCTGAGCGGGTGTGGTGCGGCGGCGTGACAGTCGAACGCGTCGACTGGGTGCTGGCAATGAACGGTTGGCGCGGGCGTAGCGCTGCAGGCGGCGGAAGGAAAACTGTTCGTGTGGACTTTCAGTCAAAAACCAACCAACGAGCAACGTTAGATTAATTTGAAACAAAAAAAATTTATAATTGATTTAAGTCTAATTGGAATTTATGAGTTACGAAGCGTTGCTGCTGGTCTCAATTAAACAATTAAAAGCCGCAGGCAGAACAACAACAACAAATAGCAAATAGAATAGGGTGGAATTCTAACGCCGCCGCTGTACTTTGGGTTAATTTTTGCTTGATTACTTTTTTGGCAAATTTGTTTGAAAATATTTGTCATAAAATTAAGTTCAAAATTGTCTCTCAAGTTCAATTAAATAAGTGATTTTTTCCGAATTAAAAAATATTGTAACTTGGTAAAAAAATTCGTTTTAACAATTACAACTACAACAAAAACAAATAAATAAAGTTGAATGTTTCTCAGCAAATATTTTATAACAATTTTCTACTAATTTTAATGCAAATTTATTTTTTTAACTAAAAAAGTCCCACAAAATTTTTCGAAAAGATTTTATTTATAAACAATTTATTTATAAGTATTTTTTACTACTTTAAATGCAAAGTTTTTTAGGAAACAACGTTGAAAATGTGTTTGAAAAATTTTTAAATATGAAAACAATCGATTTTTAAATATTTTGTTTACTTATTTACCTACAAAAAAATTTAAATGCAGTTTTTTTAAAAAAAAAATTTGTTAAATATAAAAAATCTGCTAAATAATATTTGTATTATTTACTCACTTTATTATTTAATTTAAAAGCAGTTTGTAATTAAAAAACTGCCGCAAATTTTTGTGAAAAAGTTTTAAGAATAAAAAAATAATATCTATAGGTAACTAATTAAAATGCCTTTTTTTTCTTAAAAAACTAAACAAAATATAAAAATTTATTTATAAGAATTATTTACCAATTTGAATGTATTTTTTTAAACCAAAAACAAAATTTTCTACGAAAAAGTTTTAAATATAAAAGGTCGATTTATCAATATTTGTTACTAATTAAAATTTAGTTTCAATTTTTTACTTTGTTTTTAAAGTGTAAAAAATCTGCAAAATTTTCAATATACCTTATTTTTTGGACACAGTAGTACAGAGTGGATTTATAAATATTTTTTCTAATTACTAAAAGAAATCGAAACATTTTTTAAATACATTTTTGTATAAAAAAAATTAAATTTGAAATATTTGAACTTATTTCATGCAATTCAATTTCTTTTTTAATTAAAGTTTTTTTTCGAACAACTTTAATCAAATTTTGAAATCTTCTGTACTAATTTCAATGCAATTTAAATCTTTTTAATTTAAAACTTTTTTGTTTTGAAAAATTTTAATCTGAGAAAATATTTTTGTCAAAAAACAAATGTTTGGAAAAATTTTCGACAAATATTTTCATCTGAATTAAATGCAAAAATGACAACAAACAACGTGCAGCGATACTCGAACGGCAAAATGTATAACATTTCATGGCTGCCACATAACTAAAATTAATTTTTTTCGCCCATTTCCTTTTTTCGTTTTTAGGTGTGTGCCACAAGCTGACTTTTAGTGCTTTTTTGCTGGCTGAAGCAATAATTAAAAAAATACAAAAACAACAAAAACTCAGCGCAGAGCGCACAGCTCCGGCATTCAGAATAATAACGAATGCAACAACAATAACAACAAAAGCACAATTCAGCGCACAAAGCGAGCAAAAGCAGAACTTGCCATAAATCATAATTTTTTGGGCATTTTTCGAGTGGAGCAGTAAAATTGAACGGCTGCGGCGGTGCGGCCATTTGACTGTTTCGACTTTACTTTACAGTCACAGACTCGAGCGAAACAGAAAATGTGTGTAAAATGAAAACACCAAAAAAATTGTTCTAAGCATCATATAAAAGAAGCTGCCAGAAGATTTGCCGGTTGTTATTGTTGACGCAGCGCAACGCATGTGCGATTCTGCCGGCACAACAACAATAATGACGCACATACACACGCAGCCGGTCACAGTCGCAGTCACAGTCGAGTCCAGCAGTTGTTAGTCAGGCGTGTAGGCAGTCAAATTTTGACGGTAAGAATGTTGTGGAATTTCCAAAAAATCACAAAATTTAACAAATAAACGAAAGAAAAGCAAAGCAAAGCAAAAGTCAGCGCAAAGTGGCAAAAATAAAAGCAAACAACTTGCAGCGCTGCGGAAGGCGGCAGCCATAACTTGTGCGAATTTTGCTTTTTTACATTTTAATTGTTGTTGCTTGTTGCGATTTTGTTGCTGCTGTGGCGGTTAGAATGGCAAACATGTGCGGCAGAGCGAATGAAAAGGAAACAGAAATAGACAAGTTTGATGTACCACAGACGTATTAGAAACGTTGGAATTCGTTTTAAAAAATCATACAATTTTAAGCATTTAAAAAAGATATAAAACAAATTAAAAAAAACATAGCAAATTTGAGTTATGAATGCGGTAAGTTGTTTTGCACACCATTAATTGCACAAAGTGTTGACGAGGAGGAGAATCGTAAGCTTATCAAGAATGTTAAACGACTTAAACGAGTATAGAACTCGACTTTCAAGCAACCTTACAATTTAACTTTCCGCTTCAAACGAGTGTTAAATCTACCTTTCCAACTTTTTTTAAGGTCTTTCAATGCGCTTTCAAATCACAGCTCAAATGGCCTTTAAAATCAACATTCAACCTGCTTTTCAAATCATTTCTCAAGTGTACAATCAATTCAGTGCTTGGACTGTCCCTAATTCACCGCTTCAATTAACTTTCAATGCATTGTTCAAACGGCACTGCAATTCATTGCTGCAGCAACTTGTCCATTCACTGCTCAAACACTTTTCAATCTACCTCCCTAATGTCCTTTCAATAGGCTTTCAATCCGCCGCATAAATGGCTTTTCAGTTCACCCTTTCAACGCCCTTTTAAAGCTCCTTTCAACGCGTACTCAATCCATCGCTCAAACGGCCCCTCTACCTGCCTTTTAATGCATCGTTCAATCAATTGAGTTGCTTGTCAACCAAGCACTGTACCCCATCCTTTCTATCCTTTTCTTCTTTCTTTTTTTAATTCATCACTGCAACCACCTTTCAACGCGAAGTCTTGAACAACTTTCAAGCCGCTCAAATCGTTCAAACCCACAAAATTAATTCAACTATTGAACTCCCCTTTCAATTTATCGTTCAACCCGCTTTTCATTTCAATGCCGAAGACGCTTTTTATTGTAATTTATCACTCCAACCGCTTTTCAACGCGTCTTAAAAATCTTAGAAGCCGCCCAAATCTCTCAAGCCCATCAAATTTAATAATGTTCAAATATTTCAACAAAAAAGTTGTTTGCTTCTGAATCAATCAATCAATGTCAATCAGAATCGGCAAAAGCCTCTAGGAATATGAAAAGCTCTGGGATTATTAGCATTGTGAGCAAAAATATGGAACACAGGAGTATTAAAGTTGGCTTTAAATTTGAGCTCTGATGGTATCCGATTTGTAAATCAAAATATGGAACTCAAGAGATTGAATGTTAAGTTTACAGGGTTTAAATTTGATCTCTGTTAGTTTCAGAATTGTGAGCAAAAATATGCAAATCGAGCGTATAAGAGTTTACAATTGGAATTTCAGTGTTCATATATGAAAAATATGGACTTGAGATCGACGGAAAAATATGGACCGAGATTTAAAGTTAATAATTGAAACACTAAAACTTGGAAAAATATAAACTTGAGATCAATGAATCAAAGATTTTAAGTTAAGAATTGAAACACTTAAACTTGACATTTGAAAAGATTAATGTTTAAAGATTAAGATTTGAGTTCAATTTTGAGTCAGTTGAGTGACTGTGTTGTATGATTCGAGTAGTTCTGACGAAATAGTAATGAAAAACTGTATCAGTTTTAACTCGAATCTGCTCAAAAAGTATTTTGTATATCTTAGAAATACTTAATATTTGAAGAGCTTAAGCTTGCATTAGAATAATTTTAGGAGTTTTAAAGATTGTCAAACCATCTACGTTTGACCTTGAAATACACTGACAGCTAAAAAAATCACACACTGTCAGCATCAAAATTAATTCATATAAATGTCATAAGATTTCATAGCAAGAAAAAAATGAAAATAAAATTGAACTATCATTAGAATTCAAATAAATAAACGCAACGTACGTTATTGACAGGTGTTTTCAATTATTTGCGAAATCATTAAGTGACAAAATTCAATTGAAAATATTCAATAAACGACGAGTGCGGCACTGCAATGCAAGCAAATGCAATGAAATTGTTATGCAATTGCAATAAGCGGGCACCCTTTTGCGTAACAACAACAACAACAACTACAATAAACAGCAATGTGCATTGCACAAGCAGCAGCAGCAGTTGTAATTGCTGTCGCCGGGATTTCCACAAAACGCACACCGAACGGATTAAGAAATTAAAAGGCAAATAGCGAGTGCAGCAACAACAAAAAAAACAACTACAACAGCTGCTACTATTTCCTAAACGCTAATAAAACGATAACGCCAAGTCAACTGTAGTCGACTTGAGAGAAAAAAATGAGCAAGAAATGAGCAACTTGTGTGCGCATGCGTGCAACACTAAGCGGAGTCGAAGTGTGGTAGTCGAAGCTTTGCGCAACAACTGGCGCAAAGTAATACATTTTCTTTTTAATGTAATGACTGTTTGGTTGTTTGTTTGGTTTGTTTTTTGCTGTGCTTAGATGTGTTCAATGCTTGGCAATTGTTGTTGTAATTTGATTGGAAAATGCGTTACGAATACGCAAACTGCCGTGACCTCAAATGGCTGAGCGTTGTTGAGTCAACCGCAATGCTTGCCAGTGTTGTTGTTGTCGATTTTTTGGTTTGAAGTAGTTTAGAGGAATAGAGGGGGCGGATTGTAAACGGATCTTGAATGCAGTGTGCGTTATACGTACTGCGGAATGTGAATGAAAGTGAAATGATGATTTTCAGATTAGATTTGATTTGATATGATTTTTTATGTAATAAGTAGTTGAGATATTCCAAACATAGACCTATAAAGGGTTCTTAGTGATACCAGATGATACGGTTTATGGGTTGTAGTGGTGATCTTTTACAATACGAGTGCTTTTGGCCAACATAGGCGAACTCATGTGTCGCCAAGATTGCCAAATTTTGTCTTTAGATGACAAGACAGAAGCCTCACAATCCAAAGTTTATAATGTTAACTGATCTTTACATTATTTCTACAGTTCAGCAGAAGCTTAAGTTGCTCCATCTGGCCTCTGTATTTATTTTCTGTTTTTCTCTAAGACTTTGTAATTTTATATGAAGTGTTTAAACCATAAAGGTGAATATGAAACTCAGACTATAAAGACACTTCAGTTTACTGTTTTTTTAATCCATCTAGAAATAAAAATTAAAATCTCAATCAAATAATCAAGAATCTCATCTTCAAGCAATTTCTACAGCTCATAGTAAATTTTTAGACCACGTTTTGCCACACAGACATTGAATTTTTAGTTTTCACTTTGCACCACCATTTTTCAATAATTATTTTAAATATGTAAAAAATATTAAACAGAACATTTTTCTTTCGGCAATTAGCCTAAAACCACACAACATTCATCATTGCAGCCCATAAAACACTCAAAGCGCGTTGCTTTGCAGCCATCAATTCAGCATAGTGTTTTATTTTTATTTTATTTTGTGACAAATAGTTTTTGAAATATTTCAAGGAATTTTCAACGCACTTTTTGCAAATTTGCAACACACAAACTTGCCGGCAGTGACTTTCACAGACCACAAAATCACACACACACACACTTGAAAGTATTCGTTGGCCATTCTATTTCGCATAGTGTCACACTTAATTTAATTTATTTTATTGGATTATTTTCCCATGGACGCTTTTATGCGTTTACTTCAAATTTAAATAGGTGCCATAAATTTCGCGCTCGCTGTGCTCATGTGTTGGTGTGTGTTCATCTGTAAGTTTGTGTTTGTAGATGCAAACTGATTGTTAATTTCTTTGGACAACGTAATGGTTTTTTGCCTCTAAATACTTTTATTTTTGTTTTTTTTTTAACCGCTTTGGCACAACAAATGCGCGCAAGCCGGTGAATCATGCCGCCAGTCGCCACTTTTTGGCACATAAAGCAATCAGCGCGCTTTTTCGTAACATTTAAAAATTCAACAAAAATTAAAAAATTTAAAAATTCAAAAATATAAAAATTAAAAAATAAAACAACAACAAAAACAAACAAAATTTTACCAAAAAAAAAATTAAAAATAAAAATACAAACATTGAAATTTTAACAAAATCACGTTGCATGAATTTCACGAAATTATTTCGTTGTATTTTACTGCAACAATAAATGCGCTTTTGGAGCTTTGTTCTTTTTTTTTGCAACGTGCCAATTGCGGTCTGCGGCATGTTTGTTGTTCTTGTTGTTGTTAAAAGTATGTGTGTGTGTGTGTGTGTTTTGTTTTCGTTTTTGCATATTTATTTTGGAATGGTGGCTTGTATACTTTACATTGTATTTGCTTTTGTATGAGTGTATTTTTTGAGATTTTTTTTACTTTTACAAAAACAACATTTTGCCATAATAAACAAAACACACATTGCAGCAATGAATCGTCAGTTGTGCTTATTTTGTGTGTGCTTCATTATTTATGGGCTCGTCTGTGCTGTTAACAGGACAAGCAAATAAGTCGAAACGGATTGGGCTGGTTGGGGGTTAAAAAGCAGAAGGTGTCTGGATATAAAAAGCATGAAGCGAAACGAGACAGTAGACAGCAGCTGCAAAAAGTGGTAATTGAATCAGACCTTTAAAGATTTATTATGAGGACACTGTCTTCAATGGGATTAGGTTAAGTTAGGTAAGTCAGGCAGGATGGTATTAGACTCAAAAGTTGTATATAGAACCCCACAAATAAAATCCTCTGTGCGCTACTGGGTCCATACGTCCCCCTGGGACAGCCAGTTAAACCTACCCACCTTAGTTTGGAATATTTTGTAGAAAATTTTCGATACAGAATATAAAATTTTTGTACACAATAGTTGTTAAATGTTTTTCTTAAAAAAATAACTCAATTTTTGGTATCTTTTCCCCACTTGGTTTCTCATTTCTTAATTGGTTTTTATTTACCATTCAAAGCCTCTGTGTGGGTGAACTCGTCTTGACGACAACTGTCAGTCGAGTGTTGAAACACGAATTTATTTCAGCTGCTGCGAATTTCTTTTGTTGCTATTCGCTGAAGCGAAAATATGTAAATTTGTGCACCGAAAAAAGGAAAATTGAAAAAGCAAACCATTTAATTTGTTTTCAAATTGCTGCTAAAAATCACTAAATCGAAACCAAAAGCCAAATTTATATGCGTTTTCAGACAAACACTTAGCCAACACTGAGTCAAAGTCGAAGTGTCACGAAAGTTCTTTAAGTGGAATGGTTTGTTGTTGTTGGTTTTGAGGCAAAACTTTTGAGTATGTGGAAAATTTCTTTAAAAATTCAGTGCTTCAGAGAAAAATAATAAAAACTATATTTTAAGTGTTTTTTTCCATTAGTTCCATTTATAATAATATGTAATTTAAAGAATAATGAATCATTTAAAAAAACGATATTTTAAGTTGAAGTATTTTTTCCATTAGTTCCAATTATAATAAATACTTAATATAAAAAATATATTAAATAATAAATAAATAAAAAAACAAAGAATCATTAAAAAAACGATATATTGAGTTTCGGTTTTATTTCATCAGTTCCAATTTCATCAGTTGTAATTTGTGTTTTTAACAATAAAAAATATTTAAAAAAAATTCTTTCTTGGTAAAAATAATAATTTCTTAGTAAAAATACGCGTCAGTGGATAAAGCAAACTTGAATTTAAATTGAATTTAGTGCATGATTTAAAGTGAGTTTACGTTTATTTTTCAGGACATCTATTTTTATGAAAATTCTTTGAAAAATTCGTTTTTCAAAAAAACTAAATTTAATTAAAAAAAAATAAGAATTTTTAAAACTTAGATTGAAGCTCAAATTGGTGTGTGATTTTCAATTTTTTTTGTTACTTGAAACTTTCACTACATATTTGCTTTTCGAACTCAATTCAACACTTAAAGTGTAACAACGGCGCCTGAATGCGTCACATAAAATATCAAATCGTCTAAGCGAATTCATATAATTGAATTCGCTTGACACGTTCCCAGCAACAATTACCCAGACGATATTCTGTGAAATTTCACGTAAGCTATTTTGATGTTGTTGTTATTATTATAATTGTTGTTATGATGAGGATTGCTATACGAGTTCAGTAAGAATGGAAGTGAAAGCAAAAAGTAGAAAAAAATAAAAAAAAAACAATTCAATTTTTAGCTGCTAGCTATTTTTATCATTCCACAAAGCAACTATGAGAACTTTGCAACAAAAAAAAGGATTATAAAAAAATACAAAAATTATCAACAACTACAAGACACAGTTACACAGCACAAAGTGCAAAAGGGAGTAGGTATGTAAATTTTATAGCTAAACATTGTCGCTTGAGTCATAAAGTCTGATAAAGTACTACAATAACAATAAAATTAATAACGGAGCGTCGTCTGGGCTTGTTTGGTCGCTTTGATCGTGCAACAAGTTAACACAATGTGTTGACAAAATAATAACAACAACAACAACAACTATATAATAATGTCAACAAAAAAAGTTTGTGTATTGCTCAGCTGACAGCAATAATAATTCAACAACATTTACAATAAGGTGAAAATTTAATTAAAAACGTTAATTGAATTGTCAGAAAGCAAAGAGAGCAGGCAGTGGTGGGTAAAAAAAGACCCAAAAATTTAAAAATAAATGTAGAAAAGTGTATGAAAGTATATTTAACACTAAATGTGAAACATGTGGACATATAAGTAGACAAAGTTCTGGAAAGTTAGGTAAGGTTTCTTTCCTTAGGATTTTGGTACTTCTAGCCAAATTTTAAACTAAAATGTTGTAAAATAAGAACTTCATCATCCTGAAGTTTCTTATAACATCTTACAACTTTGTTTTAGCTTCTTATAATATTTTAAATACATTTATTTTAAATAGCTATTCTTCCAAATAAGCCAGAAAATCCACAAATTAAACTTATCGCTGCAATTTGACATCACTGCATTGACTCTTAATACTTCAAGCCAAAATTAATATGAAGAAAACTGATCTTCAAGCAGCCTAAAGTTTCTTATAAAATCTGACAACTTTGTTTTAGCTTTTTCTAATATTTTAAATAAATATTTTTAAAAAAAGATTCGCCCTAAAAAAGCCGGGAAATAAAAAATAAAACTCATCACTGCAATTTGACATCACTGCATTGACATCTTAGTACTTCTAGTCAAAATTAATTAGAAAAAATTAGCATCTGACAACTTTGTTATAGCATCTCTTAATAATTTTAATTAAATTTTTATAAAAAATATTTTCCTAAAATGCTAAGAAAATCCACAAATTAAACATATCGCTACAATTTGACATCACTGCATTGACATCTTAGTACTTCTAGCTAAACTTTAAGTGAACAAATGTGAACTTCAATCAACTTACAGTTTCTTATGAGATGTGACAACTTTGATTTATCTTCTTGTATTATTTTTTGTAAAATTTTTAATAATATTAAATATTAATAAATATTCTCCCAAAAAGCTCAGAAAATATAGAAATTAAAGTTTTTAACTTAGTACTTCTGGCCAAAAATTTTAACCTTAATCCATCTACTGTTTTTTATAACATCTGACAACTTTGATTTAGCTTTTCTTAATATTTTTAATTAAATTTTTATAAAAAATATTCTCTTAAAATGCTCAGAAAATCCATAAATCAAACTCAACACTGTATTTTGACATCACTGCATTGACATCTTAGTAATTTAGTCAAATTTAAAGTGAAAAAATTTAACTTCAATCAATCTACAGTTTCTTATAAAATCGGACAACTTTATTTTAGCTTCTTATAATATTTTTAATAATATAATAATAATTAATAATCAATAATTTAATAATTTAATGAAAGAAATATATTCTCTCAAATAGGCCAGAAAATCCACAAATTAAATTAATTTAAATTAATTATCGCATTTTGACATCACTGCTTTGAAAAATTATTACTTTTAGCCCAACTTAGTGTGAAAAATTTGAGCTTCAATCAACCTAAGGTTTCTTATAAGATCTGAAAATTTTGTTTTAGCAGGTTGTATTATTGTTAGTAAATTTTTTTAATAAATATTCTCCCAAACAGGGCAGAAAATTCACTAATTGAACCCATCACTGTATTTAAATATTGCACACAAACAAAATTACATACATTTTCTACTTCATTCCATTTACCTAAAAAGTAAAGCCCTTTCTTCTCTCTCTGACGCCTTCTCTTGATCTCTCATTTTATTGTGCAATTTTTCTGCACAATCTACTAGAGTCTAAAAATTATACACACACTCCATTCGTACATTCTTTGGGCCCATACGTTTGCCTAAAATATGACATTCTGTCACGCACTTAATTTGACGTTTATTTGACAGTCTGAGGTGCTGGCGCTGCGTTGAAAATTGTTCACAAAAAAAGCAAAAAAGCAGCAAAATAAAAATAAATATATGCCTTGAAACAAAAGCGAATTTTAGACAACTAGCCAACAACACCAACAACAACAGAAACAAAAATTGTGCTTGTAAAATTTGACAGTTTTTTTTTGAAGAATTAATTTACAGCGTCACATTTGACATAATTAGCTCACTCACATTGTGACAGCATTGTGTGACAGTGGGCAGTGCCATACTATGTCTGTCTGTCTGTTTGTCTTTCAGCCCGCCTATCTGTCAGTGGTACACTTGATGGCATGTGGCCTGGCACAACGGAATGCCACAAAGATTAACTACAAAATTATTGAACCAATAAATTGTCAGTCGTTTGATGTGCCGCAGATCAAAGCAACTGGAGGCCAAATGCCCAGACGCCAACAGGTGACTGGCCCTATGCAACGAAACGTCTCCAAGCATGGAGGCCATGAAATCTACAGAGTTGCTTAAATAGCAATTTGCGCTATGTGATTCCAATTAGTGCACTTTGATGCACATAAAGACTGACTGACTGACTGCGTTGCGGCAGAATCAGCCATCTCTCGTTTACTTCTTCTAGTTTATGTTTTCTTGGAGGCAACTTTGTTGTTCCATAAAATTCTCAGCGTTTGCCAATTTAACGGCTGCTTTTCTCATTTGCGCCATTTTTCCTTCCTCCACTCTTGGTTTTCTTGCTTTTAATTAAAAAGCAACTCTGTGCTGCTATCAATTTTCTAATTAAATGTCATTGATTCACACTAAACGGCAAATAACGGCGTCTCTATGTTGCGTTGTGCTGTTGTTGGCGCTTTTGTTTTTGTTATCATACGAAAAAAAAACAAAACAAGCAAACGCACAATTTGCCGCAGCAGCGTCCACTGCACCCTCGAGCGATTATGGTCAACAAATGCTCTAAATGTGGACTGATGTGGACTGAAGCGGTGGGAGTAAGTAATTTGCGACACGAGTGGCAGAGGAGCAAAGAAAGAAAGGGAAGAAGACGTATCGAACTGTGCGCAGTGCAAAGGGTGAGTGCGTGCGTTTCGCTGAAGTTTCGTTGCGCCAATAGAATTTTACACTTTAATTAAACGCACTGATAATGTATCTCTTTCTCTCGGTATGTTGTTGTTGTTTATTTTGATATTGGCATTGTTTGTGCATTGCTGCTGACAGTAGCGGAGTTCAAGTTTCAATGCAAAATAAAATAAATACAAATAAAAATATACAAAATTTATATAAGATGGAAGCATTGAAAATATGCTAAAATTTTGTTGGTCAAATATTCTCCTTTCCTAAACATCGTTCTACCTGTCTGTTACTAGTGCCGCTCCTGTTTTTTTTCACATGTTATCTTGGCAGGTTGGATTCATCGGTGAGGAATTTACTGCCACAACGCGGCACACATTTTTCCGCAATTTTCTCTTAGCAACAAGAAGAAAAAGGCAAACAATTGTAGGGTGGAAGTGCGCTAAGTGCGTTGCGCGCCGGCAGAAATATTTATAAGCGCATTTAGCTGTTAATTGTTATTGTTGTTATTGTCTGCTATGTGCTTGTTGTTGTTTTATAGAATTGTACATGCATTGTTGCCATTGGCATTGTTTTTGCTGTGCACATTTGTTGCTCTAACTGAAATGGCTTTAGTTCTCTAGTGGGTGTTTTTCTTTTTGTTTTTGTTGTTTTCTTCTTGTTTTTGTTGTTTTATTTTATTACCAAAGTCAGCACATTTGTATGGAATTTTAATGAAAATCTGTTATTGCTGTTACGAGCCGAAAGCGTCAAATGCGAGAAAAATTGCAAAAATAATCAACGAATTTTCCATAGAAAAACTAAAGCAACCAATGATCACACACACACACACATTACAATAATAATTGTATATGTATGTGCAAATGAGTGAAAATGTGCGGCGCTTGAGACGTGGCGGCGATTTGCTTTTGCACAATTTTTCAACATTTTATTAGTTTCCAACTTCATTTCCTCAATAATGGCGCATAATTTAGTTGGAAATGTGTATGAAAGTGTGCGTCTGTATGAGTGTGTGTGTGTGTGGCGGCATTATTTATGCGCTGTGGCAAAAGTGTCATAAATTTTTATGCGCGCAACGCTAAATTTGCAGTTTTTTTATTAAATTTTTTTCTTTTTTTTCTTTCGGCCATGTTTGGCATACGAAGTAAACAAACCCAGAAATGCTTGCGACCAGCGAACGAGCGATCGTTGACACTGACGTGCTGTCCGGAACTGGCGTGAAGAGCCATTAAAACTTTTACACAACTTTCTATATTAAATTCGCATTGCCAAAAATGTCCTGCGGCTGTGCGACTGTCGTCGAAAGACGAATGGCGAATGCGGTGCTTAGTTCGCAGTGTGGCCAGTGTTTGGTGGGTGGGCTGCTGCTGGTTATTGTTGTTGTTGTTGTTGGTTTTAATGGCATTGGCATTGCCAGCACGTTTTGCATACAACATAGCAAAGCTGCCAGGCCGACACATTTGGCACATTTGGCGAGTTGCTGCAGAAAAGCGCCGCCGCCCATTAACCGTCGCATGCGCAGAGCCACTGAAGCCCACAACACTGTGTGTGTGTGTGCGCGCGTTTGCTTTTTGCATGCGTGGCGCGTCGACCGTGTCGCGTCGTTTCGTGCCGCGTTGTGCTGCTTTTCCAACTGCGTTCATGCGTTTTCACGGCGTGTGGACAAAGCGACGCCGCCCGTTTGCATTGTCGCCATTTTGACAATGGCCGCAGTTGTTCGTTGGTCCCGCCTGCCTGTCTGGCAGCCTGCTGGCTCCGTGCCTGCGCCTACGTTGACTGAGTTTCCGGGTCGTGCGGCTTTGCTGGCCGATTTTCTTTTAGCCAAATGGAATTTGAAATATGCGCGGCCGTGATGTTATCTCTGTCATACATTAATAAAAAGGCTCACTATGAAAATTATGCGAAATTATATAGTGGGAGCAGCACTCGATTTCGACTGTTCTAAGGATTTGTCTGCTTTGGACACACCTGTGTGGTCATTAATTGCTATCGCTGTCGCTTTGGATTTTAAGATTAAGCAATGAAGCTGTCCTGCAGTCAATGGGTGGAGCTATTCATGGAACTGACCCCACCTCTGTGTAGTTCTTCGGGACAGAAGCCATTCGTCACTTCGTTGCTTTTTAATGTGTTTGCAAATTTTATCTTATTATTAATTTTTATTTATTTTAACTGAAATATTAAAAGAGAATAAAATATTTAAATATATTTAAAATATTTATAGAAATTCCACAAAATTAATTTTGCAAAATCCACAAAAGGCAGCAATTGACAAGCTCAAACAAGCCGCTTGCATGCCATATGGCAAAATATGTTGCACCGTATTGACAGCTTAACGACACGCGCTACGCATTCCCGAAATGCTTTCACTGCAGAAGTATTATTATTATTAATAATACTTTGTTGTTGTTTCTTTTATGTGCACAGAACAACTCACAATTCACACCCACACACATAAACACACAACACACGCACAGCAATGTTTCCAATAAAACCATAAACACCCTCAGCGACAATCGCGCTGACAGCGCTTTCTGTGCCCCCACTGCGACTGCACATTGCGACCGACATCGAGCAGACGTACTGTCTGTGACCCACATACGGGCCACAGTGCAATTTGGCTGCGCCTGGACGGCACTCGACTGAGAAACTAAGCTGAACTGCTGCACTGAAGTCGCTTCAACAATGCGCTGGCATTTGCTGTTTAATGTGCGCTTAAAATAGAATTTTGAATTTACAAGTTTTTGTACTTTTTTGCACACAAGTGCAGTGCACATATGACAGCAATAACAACAACAACAAAGAGTGCTGTACATATTTTTGTGTTGTGTGGCAGCAAAAAAACAAAAACGACAAAGCAATTTGTATAAAGGGTTTTTGTTTATTTGAAGTAAATATGTAAAGAATTCACTCGATTGAATAGCAGGAAATATTCTTAGGTCCTTTGGCTGTTTTTTGAACGCCTTAAGCATACGAAAGTATTTCTAAATTAAATAAATATATTTATATTTTTTCTATATTAAGTATGTAAAGATTTCATTCTATTAAATAGCAATGATCATTTGTCCTTAAACTGAGTTTTGGAGTCCCTAAATGTGCGAAAAATATTTCTGTATTAAATAAATATATTAATATTATTTCTATATAAAGTAGATAAAATATAAAGATTTCATTTTCTTGGAAAGTGGGAAATATTCTAAGGTCGTTTGGCTGATTTTTGAACGCCTTAAAAGTTTCAAAAGATTTCTATATTAAATATACAAGGTGCGTCCCAAAGTAAACAGGACTTTTGCAATAGGGACGTTTCTGGTGGCGCCATCTATGTGTGAGGACATGCGTTGGAAAGGTACATCTTTCATTCACATACTGTCTAAATTTCATGACATTTGGTCTAGTAGACGCCGAAATATCCCGCTCAATGTGACAGTATGTTTTTAACTTTGGTACGAGAATGTCGATCGAACAAAGAGCTAATATTAAGTTCTGTTTTAAACTTGGTAAAACTTTTACCGAAACGTTTAAATTGTTAAAGCAAGTTTATGGTGATGATTGTTTATCCCGTGGCCGTGTTAATGAGTGGTTGAATCGATTCAAGAATGGTCGTGAAGACTTGAATGACGACGAACACGTCGGCCAGTCGAAATTTGTGATTACTGACGATGCCATCAAAACTGTGCGTGATTTTATCAAAATGCAGCCAAAATCATCATTGGAATTGATGGAAATGGAATTGAACATCTCCAAAACATCAATTGATCGCATTTTAACCGAACATTTGGGTCTCCGTAAAGTGTGTTCTCGCTTCATTCCGCACACTTTAACCGACGACCAAAAAGCGCAGAGAATTGAGCACGCAAAAGACATCGTTCGGGAAGCCAGACGTGATCCAAATTTCTTGTTTAACATCGTAACCGGTGACGAAACGTGGTGCTTTCAATATGATCCCAAAACAAAGCGTCAAAGTGCCGAATGGAAGCACCCAGATGAGCCAAATCCGAAAAAAACCCGCCGTGAGAAGTCAAAAATCAAAACTCATCTCATTTGTTTCTACGATTCAAAGGGAATAATTCATCGAGAGTTTGTTCCACCGGGAAAAACAATTAACGCTTTGTTTTATGTTGAAGTTTTGAAGCGTTTGGTGCATCGCATTCGTCGTATTCGGCCAGAATATCGCGAGGAAGGAAGTTGGCGTTTATTGCATGATAATGCACCGGCTCACAGAGCCCTAGTTACGACCGATTATTTGACCAAAAATCGCATTTTTACCATCAATCATTCACCGTATTCGCCTGATATGGCTCCCTGTGACTTCTACTTATTCGGTCAGTTGCATTTGCCGATGAAAGGAAACCGTTATAAGGACGTTGAGGACATCCAAAAGGCTTGTACCAACATTCTGAAGGCGATGCCGGCCGATGACCTAAAACACTCATTCCAAATGCTTTTGGACCGTGCAAAACGTTGTATCGAAGCAGAAGGAGAGTATTTTGAATAAATAAAAAGAATTATACAAAAATAATCATCCGTTTTCTTTATTTTATAAAAGTCCTGTTTACTTTGGGTTGCACCTTGTATTACTATTATTTCTATATTAAGTAGAGAGTACAATTTCATTCTATTGGATGGTAATGAGCATTTGTAGGTCCTTTGGAGTATTCTTAAGTTCTTTGGCTGAATTTTTGGAGTGTTTCAAAAGATTTCTATGTATATTAAATAAATATATTACTATTTTTTTCTATTAAATAAATTTATAACTATTATTTCTATATTAAGTACTCGTAGAGAGTATGTACAGATTTCACTCGATTGGATAGTAAAAAATATCCTAAGGTCCTTTGGCTGATGTTGGAACACCTTAAACGTACGAAAGATTTCCATATTAAGTAAATAACATAACTTTCAGTGTCACAAAATTTGCAAAAAAAGCTTGGAAAAAATTAAAGACACTAATAACTTAATTCCAATTTAAAATTCTCACATTCTCAGTACCCAATAAATCAATTGAATTGAAAAAAAATTAGTATAATCTGACGCTTCTTTCAGCATTTGTAATTTTATCAAAATTTTCAACGACTGCATTTTGATAAGCTACGGTTATAAAACAACTCGTCAACACGCCTTTTAGTTCATAATTCCGCAGATTAAATTCCCATTTGCGAGCAACTTATGACTTGGGACTGTGACCTGCGTTTGCGCTGACAAAAGCTGCACCATAATCGCTGCCTTGTCAGTGGTCTTAGTATTGAAATGAATTGGATTTTTCGCTCGAATATTGTACCATGTGCCTGCTACCCTCAGCCCTTTTAACACTCACCACAAATAGCGTGCAAACGGTGTCACTATCAGCCAACTGCCGACTGTTGCTGATAAGTGTTTATCGATACAAAAATTTGACACAAAGCAGTTGCAGCAACATTTCGGAGCAAAGCACTTATTTGCAGCAATGAGTATGAATTTATACATATATATTTATATACATATGTATACATATCTGCATGTTGGACATGGCAGGAAAACTGTTAGAAAGGGTAATTGCAGACCGCCTGGAGATGCCGATCACAGACGGAGGAGGCCTTTCCGAAAGGCAGTTCGGATTCCGAAAAGACTGCTCTACGATCGACGCAGTGAATGCGGTGAAGGAGCTGGCTCAGGAGGCAATTAATGGTGCGCGTTGGAAAGGAGGTACTAAGGAATACTGCCTAATCGCTCTGCTGGACGTGAGAAATGCCTTTAATTCAGCGAACTGGCAGAAAATCATGGACGCTTTGCGACACTTCAAAGTGCCGTTCTACTTGAAGCGAATCATCGAAAACTATTTCACAGGCAGAGTCCTCTCGTACGAAACGTCCGACGGCTGCATATATCACAACATAACTGGAGGGGTCCCGCAGGGCTCGGTCCTGGGACCACTCTTATGGAACATTATGTATGACGGTTTGCTGCGGCTGACTGTTCAAAAGGGGGTCAATATTATAGGTTTTGCCGATGACATAGCAGTAGTAGTCGTCGCAAAACACTTAAAAGAGGTCGTCGAAATTGGAAACGGGGCGATTCGGGCGATTCAGGGGTGGCTAAAGGACGCAGGACTTAGCTTAGCGGAGCAAAAAACCGAGGCGGTGCTTATAAGCAGCAGAAAGGCAAGAGAGGAGGCCACGCTAAACGTTGGAGGACATCCCATTGTCACTAAGTCGGCAGTGAAGTACCTTGGCATCGTCATAGACACGAGATTGACCTTTAAGGACCATCTGGAGCAGGCGAGCGCAAAGGGAGCCAAAGTAGGAGGTGCGTTGTCCCGACTAATGCTTAACACAAGGGGGCCTAAGCAACATCGGAGGCAGCTGTTGGCGAGCGTGGTCAAAAGCGCCATGTTATATGGGTCGCCAATCTGGGCTGAAGCCTTAGACAAAAAAACGTACGGGAGAGGAATCAGATCGGTGTACAGGCTAAACGCTTTAAGAGTCTGCTGCGGCTTTCGAACCGTCTCAGAGGACGCAGCCCTGGTGATTGCTGGCCTATGTCCAATAGACCTACTCGCGAAGGAATCACCAAGCACTGGTATGGATTTAATGTCACGCAAAGCAGAGCGACAAGCTGCCCGCCAGCACAGCTGGCAGGAGTGGCAGCGTCGCTGGAACACCGCAACAACAGGCCGTTGGACATACAAACTGATCCCTAACATCCGAGAGTGGATGGAGAGGAAGCACGGATAGGTAGACTTTTACCTGACACAACTTTTAAGTGGGCACGGTTGCTTCAGGGCGTATTTGTTTAGCTTTAATCACGACACAACCCCAAACTGCGAACACTGCTTTGCCGGAGGCGCCGAGGACGAGGAACACGTATTCTTCTCGTGCAGCCGCTTTGATGCTGAAACGTTGACGTTGAACAGGATGTTCGGAGCAGAGAAGAGCAGCAGCGCCGGGCGCATCGTATAACGGGCAATTAAAGCCATCACCCCCACGTGAGGAAATGCCGAGAGGCGGTGCCGCGGGGAGCAGGGATAGAAGGAGGAGGTGGTTTTAGTCGGTAAAAATCCGGCATGCCGGCGTCCTGGAGGGCGTCGGTATCTTGTGAAGATTTCCACCTCCCAACGTTGAAAAAAAAAACATATGTATACATATACAAGTATATATATGTATGTGTATACGAATGTTTGTGTATGCATGCAGTGAATGTTTGCCCATAAGGCAGATGAATGTTTTGTGATTATGAACGGCCTTGCTAATGAAATGCGTTGAAGTACAAGGCGACCAGTCTACAACAATTGCACCAGGTAATAATAATCATGATAATACATATAATAGCAGTGCTGAGTGGCTCATGGTATCGTAATAGAGCAAACGTTAGAAATACAACGACGCCTTCAATGCGCCGGCAACGATGCATACGCGGAATCTTATCGCCAATCAGCCGATAAGGAAAATTACTGATACACTTGCGACGCATTGGTTTGTTGCGTGACCAATGAATGGCAAATGTGTGAAGGAATTTCTAAAAATTAATAGTTAAAAAGAATTAAAAAAAAATTGTCTAAAGCATGAAAGACAGAAAGGTCGAGTTTGGAGATTTTTTATGCAAAATTAAAAATAGCTAATGTTGTTGTATAATGCCAGCTAACAGCATGAAAATGACATAAAAATTTCATTTCTTTGTAATTAAATTGCATAACACAATCCAGTCAAACTGTAGACAAATTGCAAATCACTGACAGCGCAAATCATGGAAACAACAAGACGCACAAATTTGCCACACAAATTTGCCACAAATGAACAAAATTATACGAAAAAAATTGCTAAAAATACCAGAAGACAGAAATTAATGTAGAAAAAAACACAACAAAATCTTGTAAAAAAAATTGTTTCGCCAGCTCTGACTGTGCACACATTCCAGCCCATTTCATTCCTTTACATTTCATGCCATTCCATAATTCGCCAATAAATTGAAGCGCAAGTCAACATATATCACTGTGTATGTGCTCATAAATATATATACACATATGTATCATATATGTATGCAGCAATAACAACAAAAACAAAACGCAGTCATAAGAAATCGTACGCTGCCCAAATCCGTACACGCCACACGCGCGTTCGATAGGTGAGAGCATGGCAAATGTTTGGCCGGTGCGTGCCTGCGATACATCGATCGGATTTGTGGGAACCAAGCCCAAAACAACTTTTTTGTGCAGCCAACAAAAATATAAAAAAATAAAACGACTAAAAACACAAATTCTAAAGGCAACAAACAAAAGAAATGGCCGAACAGCGAATGTGAAAGAATTAAAGTATGAAATGAGCCAGAAAAGCGAATGTGGCAAGTCCAAAAATAGATATGCAAAAAAGATAAAAAAGTTAATGTATTATCAAAGTGGAAGCAGTTAAGTAGCGACTGAAGTTGAAAGTAAAAAAACAGCAAAAGTTACCGCTGTGCAACTTATATGCGAAAGAAATGTCGATTTGGAAGTGAATGCCATAGAAAAATGCGGAATTGAAAACGTGGTAAAAGATGAAAACAAGATAAACGCGATGCTGAAAAAAGGAAAAGGAGAACTTAATTGAAAAATAGAAAATTGCATAATAAAAAAAAGAAGAAGAAGAACATAGACATAATTGAAGAACGAGAATCAGCTTTGACAAGAGCAGCGACATAGGAAAGGTTTTCCCGCAAAGTGGCGTCGAGACTTTATAGTTGTATGTAGTTTCTATTATACTTTTTCTCTTTTTACATTTTTTAGCTTTTTTACATCTTAATTTATGTTTCAGTTCTTCAGTTCTTATCTTTTTTTAAATCCACTGTCCTATAAGCTTTGTCATTTTAATTCGTTTATCTCTACTCCCTGCCTCTTTATTCCCATTTTCCTTATTTTTTCGTCTTTACTCCTTACTCTTCCTTTGTTAACTCATTTTCTTCTTTTGCCTCTTTTCTCTCTTCATTTGTATTTTCCTTACTCTTATTTTGTTTACTTTTCTTCAACTTTTTTCTCTTTCCCTGTTGATTTCTCATGACTTTATCCTCTGCACTCCTTATTTTTCTTTTGTTTACTTTTCCTTTACTTTTCTTTTACTTTTATTTTAATTTAACTAATTTAATTTAATTTCATTTTATTTTATTTTATTTTATTTTATTTTATTTTATTTTATTTTAATTTTCTTTTACATTTCTCTCTTTTCCCTATTGATTTCTCCTGACTTTTTTCTCTGTACTCCTTACTCTTTTTTGTTTACTTTTATTTTACTTTTCTTTTACTTTTTCTCTCTTTTCCCTATTGATTTCTCTTGACTTTTTTCTCTGCACTCCTTACTTTTCTTTTGTTTACTTTTCTTCTACTTTTCTCTCTTTTCCCTCTTCTTTTCTTAGGACTTTGTGCTCTTCACTCTTTACTTTACCTTTTTTTACTTTTCTTTTGTTTACTTTTTCTTTTCTCTCTTGATTCCTATTCTCCTGACTTTTTCCTTTTACTCTTTTGTTTATTCTTCTTCTACTTTTCTCTCTTTCCCCTCTTGATTTCTCATGACTTTTTCTTCTTTACTTTTTGCTCTTCACTCTTTACTCCTATTTGTTTACTTTTCTTCTACTTGTCTTTTTTCCCTCTTGATTTCTCCTGACTTTTTCCTCTGTACTCCTCTTCTCTTGTTTGATTTTCATCTACTTTTCTCTCTTTTCCCTCTTGATTTCTCATGACTTTTCCTCTTCACTCTTTACTTTTGGTTACTCTTCTTCTTCTTCTACTTTTTCCTTTTCTCCCTTGATTCCTATTCTCCTTACTTTTTCCTCTTTACTCTACTTTTGCTTACTCTTCTTCTCCTTTTTTCTTAAGTGTTTTTCTTTGTACTATTTCCTTCTTTATTATGTTGTTTACCTTCTCTGCTCTTCTTCTCATTACTCCCCTTTAATCGTGTTCTCTCTACCCTGGCTCTTCTTCTCATTACTCTTTTAATCCTTTTCTGTTAGTGACATTTTTCTTCGCTTATTTGTCTTTTATATATATCGTTTCCTTCTACACTTTTTCTTTTTCTCCTTACACTCCCTTCCTTTTTTCTGCGTTCTTACTTGTTTACTTTCGACATGTTTTTGATCATCTTTGGTTCCTGCATTATCACTATACAAATATTACTCTCACTCCTTTCGATGCTCTACTTCTTGATATCTCAATCTATCTACAAATACCTATATAAACATCTCAGTCCTTAAACCGTTAAACCTCCTTTTCTTTTTACATAAGTAGAACACACACCTCTACAACTACTAAGTTTCGAGTCAAGTCACTAAAAACATAATGAAAGACACAAAAAAATATATAAAAATATATATAAATACATATATAAAAAACAAAATATATAAAAAAAATAAAAATATACAAATTAAAAACACTATATATGTATAACAAATAAATAAAACTAAAAATAAAATGAGAAACCAAATAAAAACGAAAAATTGCAGCTGTAAAATGTTCAGGAGAACACACCTCAATAGCTTATCGTGGCTGTGTTGTTGTTGTTTTTGTTATAATGAATGCTTGTGTTGCCATCAGTTAAATTGTTGTTGTTGTTGTTTTTTTTATTGTTTGGTGTGGTTGGTGGCAAGTTTGCGTGTCATTTGCACCTTCTGGTCTGCTGCTGTTAATCAATTTTCCTGTCTACCATTTTTCTTTTCAATTTTGTGAATGTTAAAAACAAGAAGAAAAACGGTTTATAGTAGGAGATGGGAATATATTTAATTTTGAACAAAACTGAAATGCGTAGATATTTCAAGAAATTAAATTAAGAAAGAATTAATTAAAACGAATTCCTTATAGAAATTCATTCATTACATACAATTTCATCAAATAGTTCTTCAAAAATATTTCTTGCAGCAAAGTAATAATTATAAAACTACAAAAATATTGTCTTTGTCTTGTCTGACCAACCATACCCTTTTTAATAACACACCAACAACTTGAATATTAAAAACAACAACAGCTGTTTCGTATACATTTGTATAGCAACCACCACCAATGGCAACACTGGCAACTTCGCACTGTCCTTGACATACTTAACCGCACACATACACGGAGCCTCATTCCGTTTCAATCTCCCTACCAACACTCACACTTTTGTTCACACCCTTACGAATACACTAACTACAACTTAAATACATACAGAATGATAATGAACAGTAAATGCACTGAAGGCTCGCCTTGTGGTGTTTCCTTCGCAAAGGAGTTGACTCTAATCCTTGCGGTGTGGTCGGTTTCAATGGAAATTTATAGTTATCGTTGCACTGATAGTTTACCATGCATTGTTGTTTATAGTTCTTATTTTAGTTGTTGTTCTAAAAATTTTTCCATTTTCTACCTTCTTTGTTAATCCTTTATTTTCTACTCCTGCTTCTTGTTATTTTTCAGCTTCATCGGAATCTTATACTTCTACTTTTACTTCTACTTCTACTTTTACTTCTACTTCTACTTTTACTTTTACTTCACTTCTACTTTTACTTTTACTTCTACTTCACTTTTACTTCTACTTTTACTTTTACTTCTAGTTCTAGTTCTACTTTTACTTCTACTCTTACTTCTACTTCTACTTCTAGTTCTACTTCTACTTTTACTTCACTTCTACTTTTACTTCTACTTCTACTTCTACTTCTAGTTCTAGTTCTACTTCTACTTCTAGTTCTAGTTCTACTTCTACTACTAGTTCTACTTCTACTTCTACTTCCACTTCTACTTCTACTTCTGCTTTTGCTTCTATCACTACTTCTAATTTTATTTCTTCATTTTCTGTCTTCTCTTATTTCTACTTTTACTTTTATTTCCACTCCTACTTCTACTTAAACGTCTATCTGTTCCCTCTATAGCTACTTCTATTTCCACCTCTATTCTACTTTCATTTGTCCATTTTCTATTTTTACTTCTTCTTGGTTTTCATATTTTTTTTGCTTTTACTTTCACTTCTATCTGTACATTTACTTCTACTTATATAGACCTCTACCTATACCTATGCTTCTACTTATACTTCTACTTTCAACTCTACTTCTAGTTTCAACTCTACTACTTTCACCATTACTTCTACTTATACACTCACCTCTACTGCTAATCTACCACTACTTCTTTATTATTCTTTTGTATGTCATCTTAGTTTTTATGTTTTGCCTCTATTTTTACTTTTGCTTCTATCCCTATTTCTACTTCTACTTAACCTTACCTACCTTCTTACTTTTTACCTCTATTTGTCTACTCTACCTCTACTTTTACTTCTATTTCCACCTCTACTTCTCTTTCATTTGTTCATTTTCTATTTCTACTTCTTCTTGGTTTTAATCTTTTACTTATACTCCTATTTTTACTATAACCTCTATTACCCTCTAAGAGGGACCACTTCCTCCAGGTCTACCTCTATTTTCCCCTCAACTTCTACTTTAATTTGTTCATTTTCTATTTCTACTTTTTCTAAGTTTTCATCTTTTACTTCTACTTCTTCTATCTATTTCTCTTTCTACTTCTACTCATACCTCTATTTGTCCCCTCCATATCTACGTCTACTTCTACTTTTACTTCTATTTTCACCTCTACTTCTACTTTAACTTCTTCATTTTCTATTTCCACGTCTTTTTAGTTTTCAGCTTTTTATTTTACTTCTATTTCCATTTCAACTTCCACTATTGATTCAGCTTCTGTTTGCTTCTAACTTTTCTTTTAATTCTAATTCTGCTTCCACTTTTAATTCTTTTTCATTTTCTATTTTCATATCCTATTTCTACTTCTTTGTTATTCTATATTTCTACTTCTATTCTATTTCTACTTTTTTATTACTATTTCTACTTGTTTGTTATTCTTTATTTCTACTTCTATTCTATTTCTACTTTTTTATTTTTATATCTACTTCCACTTTCACTTCTTTTTACATTTACATTTACTTTCTCCTTATCCTTTTTATCTCATATAAGATTTCTACTTTAATGTCTACTTCAAATTAGTTTCCTTCTTTTATTTTTCCCTGTTTCTTCTTTATTTCATCTTCATGCTCTATCCTCTTATCTTTTCCTTTTTCGGGTTGCCTATTTTTACTTCTACTTTCGTTTTACAACGTTTTCTCTTTCTTCTTGTTTTCATATTTCTTTCTCTACATTTTCCACTTCTTCTGTTGCTTTCCTATTCACCTACTTACTTCTTCTCCTAGTGAACAGTTAACTTGTAGTGTTGACTTTTGTCCTCTGGATGTTTCGTTGATTCCTGACTTCAATTGAAAAGCAAAGCATAAAACCAAACGAATCAAAGTGAAATGGAATTTAGAGCAATAAGCAATGCAAAGCAAATAAATAAAATAAGGGACGTGTATAAATAAACTTAGCTGGCTTCGCTGCTTAGTAGCCGATAGCAGCAAAAGCGACCGCAACGGCGACAAGGATAACCGTGAAATGTCCTTTCATGACTTTATTTTTAACTTCAACACACAAACGTATGTGCGAGCAATTGTACTTAATTGTTGTTGGCTGTGCTAGTTGATACGGTTTTTGTTTTCGTTGTTGTTGTTATTTCTATTGCACATTTGGCACACCAAAGAGAGCTGCCAACAATGTAACCTGAGCCTAATGGAATCTATGCGTTGAGTGCAATGTTTGGGATTGGAAAAAAATAAAGAAACAAAAAATAAAAATTAAATAAAAAATAAAAGGAAAAATAAATAAAGTAGCGCACTTTACGAGACGTGTGTGTGTATTTTTTTTGTCTCTGGCACATATTTTTAGTTAAATTCAATTTCACTTTGATTCACTTCCTGTCTTCTGCCACTCCACAGCGGCACCAGGCGCACTGGCAGCTTTTTTTAAATATGCTACAAAGCGAAACAACTGAACGGAACGGAAACGACATGCGCCAAGTGAAATGAGCATAAAATGAAGAACGTATGATTTCAAATGGGTTGGGAGGCGGCAGGACATGCGGCAGCCAACACCAGAGCACGACCAGTGCTAATGGGAACACAGTGTGTAACTGGCAGCTGGAAGTGCTGGCGCCGGCGCCGGCTGCGGAAAAGTCATTTGTGCGGCCATATGCCAACGTGCGGTCGAATGGCAAATGGCCAGCGGCAAGGAGTGCTACAGCCAAATGGGCACACGCAGTGTAATGTTGTGTGGTATGTGGCACATTGTATGGTGTGGTGAGGCATGGAATGCGCTGCGAATTACAAAATCATAATTACAAAAATGACTTTTTGAATAAGAACACACATACTAATATGTAAGTGTGACAGGAGAGAGAAAAATAAGGGACGTGTAAAATTTTGTTTATTAAAATTGAAAATGATAATTAAACTGTTGGTGCTTTGAATTTGAAAATATGCCCAGACATGCGATTGGATTGATTTATGTGAAAATTTGTGCATTTTGTCAAATAAGGTTATATGGTAACTCTGCTTAAAAGTGAACAGATTACGGTAATTTTCACTACAACTCTCATAGCATTGCTTCTACCAAGTTTTGTGCGGATAACTTAACTTTTTGATGGTTATTAGTGTATCTTGTCAATTATGGTGATATGGCAACCCTGCTTAAAAGTAAAAAGATCGAGCTAATTTTCATTACAACTCTTAACTGTGGTCATAGCATTGCGTCTACCAAATTTTGTGCGGATAATTTAACTTTTCAATGTCTATTAGTGTATTTTGTCAAATATGGTTATATGGCAACCCTCATCATAACTGTTAACTGTAGTTCTTCTATATTTTCTCCCAAGTTTTATGTCGTTAACATAGTTTCTCAAGGGTTATTTTGTGTATCATTCGTCTGTAGGACAGACAAAAAAGGACCAAAACGTTATTCCTGTTGATTCTAATTGAAACAATTATTACTTCAAATCCCTTAAAAACATGAATAGTTTTTAGTAGCGCGGGAAGAAGAAGAATATACATACATAACATATATTTCCAAAATATACAAATATCACAAAAAGAACACCTGAAAGTATAAAATTTTTCCTACTAACAAACGAACTTATTTAAAAAAAAATTCTACAATTCATTAGAGTGAAAATGTCACACGACTTTCGCATGTCCTTTGAAAGGACATTGTTAGCAAATATAACCAACACGCAAATGTCAAAACCCAGCCTACATAGAGCGACCTGATACCAAAGCACAGTTGGCGCATTGCACTAACGAGCTGAGCGCCGCACAGCCAAATTAATTTTAGTTTAATTATGTTATAACACTGTAGATTGTGACATTTTTCACACTTCCTGTCAATGCCATTTCCACGCTCTTCCATGCTCGCTGCCACACCGGCGACGCTCACTTGTCATAGCATTTTCGACGCACATAACCGCAGCTGGCGCGAGGCATTGCGGCGCCCGTTTGCAAACTTGTTGGCGTGGCCCAACGATTACGTTCGACTGGCACGTGGGGGGCCGGACGGCGCATTGCAGGATATTTGGGCGTTTGTGTAGCTGCTGTTTGCATTGCTGTGGGCGTTCATAAAAACACACTCAATTCGTTTGTGTGCGTGTTGCTGTTTTTGTTGCTCTTGGCGCCCAATTGTCTCGAGTACCCCTCTTGGCGCCGCCAGCACCATGCACACACAGCAAACGATGGTTTGTACATTGTTTGTCTATTAGGGTGGATCAAAGTTTTGTGCGGGCGATAACTTTAAGTAAATTACAGTTGTTTATGTGAGTTTAATGATTGAACTATACTGACAGATGAGAAATGAGCAAGTTTACTTTTTGCAAGTTTTCTAATAATTAGTAATCAATTAATTTTTTTTATTACTTACAGTTTGAAATAGTTTGCTGAATCTGAATATGAACTGAATTTTGAGTTAATTGATTTTAATTTTAAATAAAAAAAAATTTTAATTATTTTTATATTTACTTAATTATTACAAAATAGAAAACTCTGCATATCCCATAAATTATTTCGCTTACTGCAAAAAAAAATTATATATATTAAAAAAAAATTTTTTAACTCATTCAATGCCAGAAATTTCGACCCACCCTAGTTCGGCTCATTCACTTAGGTACAAATAAACTGTACATATGCGCTTGTATATGAACGCACGCAGCATTATTTTTTATACGCATGTCAGCGCTCAATAAAAACAGAACAAATACAGAACAGAAAACAGAAAATCCAGCGACAACGCAAACGAAAGCGAAATGAAAACATAATGAAAGTGGAAAAACCGAATGAAACCCATGAATTGAGTTGAATAAATCGACTAAGAGGAAAAGCTTCACTAGTTTACTGTTGACGAAGGTCGCAGCCATGCCATATTTTACACACATTCACTGTTAGCACACAGTCTGAAATTTGATTCGATTCGAATGGATTTCCATTTGCCAGTGAAACTTTAGGGCACATCGTTGCGTAGCAAATGAAATGCGAAATTTGCCATTTGCCCTGCGCTTTCCTGTTTTTTATGGGCATTTTTTTTGTATTAGCCGATTGGTCAAAATGAATTGAGTCATCATCAACACAATAACAACAAAAAAACAAAAGCAACAACAACAAAAAACAACAACATTGACAGCATTAATAAACACAACGCACATTCCTCACTCACATTTATATGCAATTTTCTTAGAGTATTTGAATGTCTTCGCATTCTTTGCATGCATTTCAATATGTGTGTGTGTGTGTGTGTGTGTGTGTGAGTCGGTATATGTGTGAGCATTATTATTTTCATTTATTAATTGATGGCATGCTGAAAATTGATTGTGATTGATGCGATTTGCACGTTTCGCCCACCAAACTGGCGGAGGTCAGCTGCGGTGCACAACTCGGCGTATACGCAACATTCGTTAGAGTTGTGTATACGCGCGCTGTGTGCGGCTTTTTCGGTCTTGTTGTGTTTGTGTGGCCAACGTGATATGGCCAATTTTGACACAAGTGTGCCAAATTAATGTTTACAGTTATTTTTAGCACAAAAAGCCCGCAAGTGGTGTGGGGCCGTTGCTCGAGCCGAGTCGAAAATTATAGTAAACAGCGGTTTTGTATGAACATTTCTAATGAAATGAACATTGCCAAAAACTTGTGTGCTTAGTTTTGGTTTTATTCTCATTTTTTTGTGATTTATTGAATGGACTTTCAGTTTTTGTTTTGGTGTAGCATTGCCTACTTTTGGTGCCTTTTTGTGAATTGGATGGAAAGGCAAGAGTTCTGAGTGAATAAGTAGCAAAGTTTTTTGCATTGTATAAGTTTTAATTTTTATGTTATTTTTGTTGTTTGTTGCTGAAGTAAACTTCTTTCAATTTCGTTCATCATTTTTCAGTTTTGATTTCATATTTTTGGAAATTTTGGTACAAAAAATTATATTTTACTGTTGTTATGGTTGATTTGTTTTGTGTCATCTGGTGGGAGGAAGCGGTTGTTTAGGTCTAGATTTCCTGTGTGTTTGAGACATCAGTTGCAAACAACTGGAACTGGAAAAAAACTTGTTGGGCAAATGGCAAACAAAAAGAAGAAGAAAGTAGCAGAGATTAATGTAAACCAAGTGAAATGCAAATTAAACAAATACAATTGAAATCACAACCAGAAACAAAGAAATAAAACCAAAAATTTTAAAAATAAAAAGAAATAAAAAAAAAGGAATAAAGCAGTTTTGTGTCTGATTAGTTTAAATGCTAAAAGTTGTTGCCACACGAAATAGTTTTTGGATGAGTTGATGGAGAGAATGAGTAACCGAATGAGTGTGTTACTTTGTCGCACTTACCATTATTTTAAATTATCATCACTGAAATAAGATAAAGAAGTGAAAAAATTGTATAAGTAACATTGTTGGTTGAAAAGGTTTGCATATGAAACAAAGTTTCAATAGTTATATTTTTTTCTTACACATGTAGAAATTTATTAAAATATTTCAAAATAAAAAAATGATTCTAAAATCATGAAATTAAACTGGAGACGGAACAAAATATTTTGTGGTCAAAACCAGTGCAAAGGCAAATAAAATAAGGGCTTGAAAATCTCCAAGGTACTCTTTAAGCTCGACCTTAAACTCTTTTCAACTTTATAGGATTTTTTTTCTATTAAATATGAAAATATATATTAAAAAATGTACATAGAAAAACAATTTAGAAAACCATTTTTATTTAGAAAAACTTATTTGGAAATCTATAAAATTAACAAACAGCGCGCAAAGTGTCTCACAAGGCCTAAAAATCTTGAAGTTACTCTTTGAGTTAGACTCTTTAAGCTTTAGTTTTTAACTTTATGTGATTTTTCCAAATGTATAAATTTAAAAAATTTTTTCAAAATAAGAAAATATTTGTAAAACCATGGCAAATCAACAAAACTAAACTACGAAGAGAGCAAAATGTTGTGCCGCAAAAAATCGAGCGAAGTGTAAGACAAAGAAAACAAGGATTTCAAAATCTCTGAGCTACTCTTTGAACTTAACACTTTGAGCTGTTCAACTTTGTACAATTTTTTCTTATAAATTTAAAAATATATTAAAATATTACAAAACCCCAAACATCTTTTAACAACCCCAACAAAATTAACAAAATACTCTGTGCCAACTGAAAATTGAGCAAAGTGCCACATATCACTGACAAAGTAGTTCGACATGTGTCAGGAGTGGTTGCAGCTGTCGTCACTCGACACAGACAAGTAAAAGTAAAATTGTTGCGAACTTGTAAGAACAGCACCGCGAAACAGATTTGGCAATTTGAAACAATGAAACTCGAAATTTCGTTTTTAAAGTGATTTGTTTTTTATTACTTTTTCCATTACCTTTTTATAACTCTTTTTCATTTTTTTTTCATTTTCAAAAACATCCTTGAAGCCTTAACTACACGTGGAGCTTTAATTTTGTTTTTTATTGCCTCATATTAAACAATGGAAAAACAAACACTTGCACCCTGCACTGAGCGCATTAAGGCGGCTGAAAGTTTTCACCTGATTTTATTGCTGCTTTAGCTACTTTTTATTTGCTGCCTTTTGTTGTGTGCTATTACCTTATTTGTTGTTGTTTCTTATGTGTGGCATTTTGTTATTTTTTCGCTATTTTCATTCTATGAATTCTGCTATTTTGTATGCAAGCAGCGCTTTGGCGATTCGGGGCGTATGCGGCGCTTTAATGGCGCCGCGGCCACCCCTTTAGCAGCGCTGGGCACAGTAGCGCATAGCGCTTTACGATAGCATTTATGGACGCCCGGCTGATGTGTGGCTGCGCGCAGCCGCCGATGATGACATTGTTGCAGCCACGCAGCATACGCCACGTACGCCAGCGGTCGCGCCATGCCGTGCCGTGCCGCACACAACGTGTGCATCGTAAAATGCATCATATAAGTTTTTATGCATCCTTTGACATTGAATTTCTTTCACTTGACGCTCCTCGCCCTCACCCTCACCGTCCGCGCTTCATACGCGTTTGAATGCATCCGCTTTGAGCTTTTCTCTGTGTGCCTTCGCTTTGCGTGGCTTTCGAAGCAAATGCAAGAAAATAAAATAATGCCATAAAACTGCACGAGCATTAAGTTACTGCAGCGCCGTCGCCAACCTCTGTCAATGCGCCGCGCCAGCCGCACTCGCGCGTAATTAGTCAAAATGCTAATAAAATTCCAACTCGGCCGGTTTGAAATCGTTTCAATGGGCGAGAGGGCAAAATGACAACGAATGCAACATTGTTTCAGTATCTTTATGTTGTTGTTATTTGCCGGCCATAAAATTAAATAAGTTGTAATTTCGTTTTGCTGGCAATTTTGTCTGTTACTCTCAGTCAGCTTTGCAAGCCTCTCATTCCGCTGTCAATGTTGCTACTGTTGTTTCTTTGTTCCCGCTGTACAATTGTTAATTATTAAAAATGCTGAATTCATGACAAATTGACGTGTTATTGTTAGTGTTGCGGACTCCACTTTGGATTCGACTTTTTTTTCGTTCGTTTGCTTGTAGCGAGTCACATTTGGCGAAGCACAAATGAGTGAAGCGAAATTTTTGCGTGTGACCTTGTCAAGTGCACACACAACTAAATATACACATTAAATAAAAAAAATGTGTATAAAAGTAAAAAAATTTTGTGGGTGTATGATAGTCATTAAAGTGTGATTTGACGCTGCGTGATTGCAATTTAATGTTTACAATGAATTTTAATGACAAAAAAAACTAACTCCAAATCTCAACAGCCGACAACAGTTAGTTGAAAGGAGAAAAAGAGTTCATGGAAAGCGTTTTGACATTAAGCTAAAAGACGATACTAAGAGTGCCACCCGTGTTATGCGTTCAGAAAAATGTCTTTAGACTTTGTGGTTAGTTTAAATAGAAACCAAAGCTGACTGCAAGTAAACATTTTCATTTATAAAGTCAACTAAATGAGTGTTTTTTGACGATGTAATATGTCTGTAACGATGTAAAGATGTCTTAAGGTCAAGAACCTTTTTTTAATTTTCAACAGAGACAATATATTACTTTCTATGCCACTGGGGTCTAGATTCCTGTGTAGTCGAATCAACGCAGTCGAAGTGAAATCATGGGATCTGCCTAATTTCATTAAGTAATCAAATTGATTTATTTTAGAAATTTTTTTATAAGTTCCTATCTAGTCTGAGTTACCATCTAGTCTGAGGAGGATTTACATCAAGAATTCGTATTATTTTATTTTATCATATATAAACATTGCTCCTCTGAGCAATGAAGCTGAAATTGAACTATGGGATTTGCTAAACTTCTCAAAGAATTCAAATTGGTTTATTTTTTTTAATAAAGTTTGAACAAGGCAGCCGAAGCTGAACTATGGGATCTGTTTAACTTCTCAAAAAATCAAAAATCTGTTCTATTATTTTTCAAAACTTTTTTTTTAATTTAAAAAAAAAAAATTTTTTGTAAATTTTTTGTATATATTTAACATCTCAAAGAAGTCAAATTGGTTTTTTACATACAAATTGTATCTGTTCGGAGAAATTCTATCGAAACTGAACTATGGAATCTGCTTAATTTCATTCAGAAATCAAATTGATTTATTTTAGAAATTTTTTGCATAAGTTCCTATCTAGTCTGAAGAAAAAGTTACATCAATAATTCGAATTCTTTTCTTTTATTATTCATAGGTTCTAGTCTGAGCCACACAGCCGAAACTGAACTATGGTATTCGTCTAACTTCTACAAGAAGTCAAAGTTGAACTAAGGCTGAAGTATCTGCTAACCTACTCTAAGATATCGAAATGTTTCTGCATATTATTTATAGCTTCCTGACTAGTCTGAGCAATGCTGAACTATAGGTTCTGCTTTCTTTCATCAAAAGACCGAACTGATTTACTTATTTCCTTTTTTTCATTTTTTCTACTATGAGCAAAGCAGCCAAAGCTTGGCTATGGGATCTGTAAACTTCACAAAGAAGGCAAATTGTTTCATTGGTTGAAATTGCTCAGAGTTGAGTCCTAGTTGGATATTCGTTCACCTATACGATGCAACGCACAATGAGAATTTGTAAGTCTTCTTCATTTGTATAGACATGCTTTACTGAGCTTCATAAATCAACTGCTTCGCTTAGCAGCAGCAAAAGGCCTTAATTTGCCATTATGATGGGTCATTACAGTGGATCTTAGGGACTCTGTTGGGGCCCATCACCTAACCTAATTTCGTTCATACTTTTTTGTTGAGTACAAAAACGTTTATGTTAGTTAGATACAAAAGCATAACTTAAAATATTGTTGTCCTTCTCAATAACTTAAACATTTAAATATCAGATTAAAGCAAAATACTAAAAATCAACAAAATCATTCGAATCAACACACACACACACACAAACACACATACCGTGTATTCGGCATCAATGAGCGGTCAGTTTTAATTGGAGCACGCCGTGTGCGAGTGCTGTCTCGCGTCACTGCGGCCAACTAGCCAACCAAGTAGTCGATCAGCATCAGTTCGAATGAAATTTGACTTCACGTTGACCTTTTTGAGTGTATGCCAAAGAATGAGACTAATTTTTGGCCACATTGCAATTCAATTTCAATTTGTTTGTATGACTTTTTATTTTACATTTTTTATTTATGTAAGTGCCATAAGAAAATTGAACATTTTTAATTTAAATGAAACTATTTAATTTAAATTAAAATTCAAAATTCTAAAAACCTGCTTTGTTTTACTAAACTGAAAGTATGTACCCCAACACCACATTTGGGAAACACTGTCTTGGCACAATGCAGTGCTGGGTACTCATTCTACATACTCGAATGCTTTAAGAATTCTTTGATATTTTCTTTAGTTGACTTTGACTGGCTGACTTCGGCGCTGCTCCTTGTTGGCGCGCGCATTCGAACGTTTCGCATTCGCATTGCTGGCATCGAAATTCGCACTTTTGCAGCTCTTTGTGGGCACAAACGAATGCAACGAAAGTGTGGCGCTTCAAGAATTCAATTCATGCAAATTATGATGAATGAAGGCGAGCCAACCAAACCAAAACACAAACAGAGAGAAAAACAATTTTAGAAAATAAAAAAAAGAGAAAACAAGTAAAATACAAAACTAGAAAAATAAATAAATAAATATAAATCAAGTAAAAAAGAGCGTCGCACGAAAAAAATAAAACTAGCTACGAGTACAACAACAGTGAACATTGCTTTGGTTGTTTAGAGCCAATGAGCTGGCGGTTGGTTTCATTGCGGTTGTTGTTGTTATCTTGCAATTGTGGCGGCATTTCATTGACGTGATGAGTGGCATGAATGAAATTGTTTGCGCTTTTTTGCACCTTACATTGTTGTTTGTATGTTTTTGTAGTTGTTCGATGTATGTTGTTGTTGTTGTTACATTAAACGCTCGCCAATTGCATTGCAATCAGACATTTGACACTTGCGCGCATTTCTCTTGTTGTTTTTGCTGCTGTTAAATAGTTAATGCGACTCTTGTCGCCGCTTGTGGCTGACTGCTTGCCATGTTTATTTTTTGTATAATTTTTTTTTTTTAATTTTGTTGGCATTTTGTTGTTGTCAATTTTGTTGGATATCGGTCAAGAATGTTGGTGCAGCTCAAAACGCAGCGCAAAGCGCACACCAAACATAACACACAGGTAAAAAGCTGAACAACAACAACAACTGTCAAAGCTGCCAAAGTTGCACAATGCCGAGCGCATTGCCAACACTTTAGGAGGAGAAGAAGAAGCATTTGAAATCAATTGCCAACTACTGTGTGTAATTCATTCAATGGGATTACAAAAACTGTGTAAGCATTTTTGTTGTGGTTGTTGATCTTTGCGCACCACTGTGTGTGTGTCATTTGCAGACGTCTCAAATCGCTTCATTGAAGCTTACGCAGTCGATTTGTAAGCTGCGTATTAAATTTAAATGTGCCAACTGCCATTGGGTGGGACTTAAATAAAAGCCGAGTGGTTGTCAAGTAGCGCAAATGAATTGAAAGCGATTTATTTGCATTGGCGGTCGCAAAGCGATTCAAGCGTTTAAGACGATTTCATGGGTAGCATGTAATTTTTTTGAGAAAAAAAAATAGCTAAAAGCAATGATAGCTGCAATGTTTAAAAGTTCTGCTTGAGTAATACATTCAAAATTCAACGAATAAAAACTAGAAACTTTATGTTTGATAGTAGATATGTGTGAATATGTGTGAAACAAAGCCATAGTTGTTTCATAAAAATATTACAAATGCACATATATCAGGTTTATATGCGCATTTTTTAAATAATTAGCTACCGCAGAAAACTTTTAAAGTCAAATAGTTTTAAATAACTTGACACTTTTAAAATAAATTTCCGGTCCCAATCAAAATTAATTATAAAAAGAATACTAAGTAATCAATTAAGTAATCAGTCACTACAAAACTTATAATTAAAAACGTATTTATAATAATTAAATGTTTAAAACATTTTGAGCTTTGCCTTTTGCCCACTGTGCGAATGTTGTGTGCGCATGTGCAATGTGCGCTTCGAATGCGTTCAAAATGACCCATTGTTGTTGTAGATGTCGTGTATTCATTCGCAGCATAATTAATAAATGCCGCATGAGCGCTAATAATTACAACAAATTTTAATTTAATTGCAGCCACTAAGCGCCGCTTTGGACAAAACACTTAAGGCGCCACAGACCAGTACAAAGCAATACTTAGAAGACAGCGTCTACTGAAGACAGCAACTGAAGTAAAGACATCAGCGAGCGCACCTACTGTCTCTCGGTCTGTCTCTCCGTCCAGTCAGCCATTCAGTCAGCCGTTTAAATGTTCAATTGCGCCTTCATTGGCGGCCTTACAATTGCTTGTAATTTATTTAATTTGTTGTTGCCATTGTTGTTGCTTTTTGTTATTTTGACAGCCGCTACAAGACTTTAGACGTATTTTTTAATTTTAACAAATTATGATTCATGCATTGCAGTTACTTTTATTTAAGTATTTTTTTTTCAATTGCCTTGTATTCAGACTTTGTAATTTTTTGTTGTAATTTTTTTAATATTTTTTTCGTATCTCAGAATTCAAATTAGCAATCAAAGCTCTAAAATCGTACAAAAGCAATTTGAATTAATTATTTTGATTTTTTGCTTCGTTGGATTTCCAAATTACTTAACATTCCAAAAGCGTCATTCAATATTTTTTTGGAGGTGGTTGTTGTTGTTGTGCTTTTATTGTTTACCCTGCACTGGATTGAAAGGGCATATTGGCTTCGAAATGAGGTTTGTAAAGCACAGAAAATTGCATGAACGATATAACAAACTTTAAATGTAAAATGTGTTTGAATTAGTTTCACAAAGTTGTCTTTTCAAATGTTTGTCCGTCTGTCGGCCAACTGGTACACATTAATTCGCATTTAACATTAAGATAACGAAATGACATTTTTGTGTGAATTACAGCACAAATGCAACTAAAAACTGTTTAAAAAATTAGTTCAGTGTGGCTACTTTTAAGTAGAAGAAGAATCAGTAACATACACAGAATATCATTTTGTAGAGAGTTCCAGATTCAGCTTTTGAATCTAACTAATACTATTTGAAATAATTTGCCAACAACAATTTTTGTAACAAACAAATATAGCTGCTGATTTTAATCTCTTAAATCTCCTCTTTAGAATATAGAAAAATTTTATTCCAAGCCCAAATGCAATCGTTTATAGTTTTAGATACGACCTGGTATTTTCAATTAGAAAAACACTGTCCCACTGTAGCTTAAACAATTTTTTTTTTTAAATTTCTTATATAAATTCAATTTTTTAGTGTCAGTTCAAACCGACTGTAGCGCTCTTATTTAGTTTTCTATATTCTTCGAGAACTCCAGGTTTTAGTTGCTATCCACAAGTTTTGCGTTTTTAATTTTTGTTAATACGTTATTGTTGTTGTATCTGTTGTTATTTTTAGATTTGTTATTTTTGTATTTTTTGAAATTATTTTTTCTTACTGTTGAACGTTGACTAATTTATACAAAAAAAATTATAAGTGCTTTATAGCAGTGACTAAATTAATTCCAGTAAGTCTGCGTGTAGGTGTGAACATTGAATAATTATAGGCGATTTTTTACAACAACAACAAAGTCAACAAAACTAAAATCCAATAAAACCGAAATTAACAACAACAAATAAGCTAATCATTGTTAAAGTGATTTGTACACTGGTTGGCAAACTTTTGGCGCCATAAAAATGCTTTAGCGCTCTTTTCGTGATCGTGAAGTTTTTGTGAGAAGATGTAAGGACATTGAAGGGTTTATTTAGCGTAGTTAGAATGATCTGATTTAGGTCAAATATATACTGTTTTATATGAAAACTTGATCTATTATGCTTCTCTTACAGAAACCCTTGTCCCTAGGGGCAAAAAAATGGGACAGTCGAGCTTCTCTTGAAGCAAGTTTTTTCCCCAGCAAAATTAGTTGTTATAGATAGCAGCAGATGGTAATCACTTGGTGCCATGCCCGCACTAAAAGGTTGATGCATTAGGTAAGAGAAGGTGGGAACCACTTGGTGCCACGTCCGCACTAAAAGGTGGATGCATTAGAACCTCCCAAACAAGCTCCAGGAGCATCTGAAGAGTTAATAGTGGTACGTGTGCCCTGGCGATTCGATCTCAGCTGTTTTCGCTTAACGTTGCCATAAATGATAGTTTGTTATTTTTAATTTTTATTACCTGTTCTTGCTACCATTTTGCATAATTTAACGCCATTTTCCATTAATTATTTTCATCTCGTTCATTTAAGTTTCACAACTATCTGCCAAACACAATTTAACGACTTCAAAAGCTTTTAAAACAAATCTTGAATGGGCAATTTTTTGCGTTTTTTATTTGTCACATCTGTTGACTTGGCAGACATTGAAATATATTTTTAAAATAATCAACAAAAATAATGTAAATTGGCTAATTTTCAAAACACAAAAACAAATTATAAATGAAATTTGAATATTTTGGCATGCAAACAGGTTTCCGCATATTGCTTTTCGGAGGCCCGATCAAACCCTCTTCAAATCAACCCCAGACCCAATACAACAAATTAGCATATCAGCCAGCTTTTGCTTTACTCATTAATGACAATGAGAACAACAAGAAATAGCAAAAACAAAACGCTCAGAATCCGAATCAGAAAGTGTATGTAGGAATGCGCCATTGGAATTTCCAGCGTGAAGTCGAGACGAGCCGCGTTGCTTTGGGCCAACTGTTCACTTTTTGTGCTCACTTTCAATTGTTTTCAGCAAAAATCAACTTATACTAAAATCAGCAATGTGCCCACTTTCTGCCTTTCCTCCTCACCCACCCATTCTTTTTACAGTATTTTGGCCGTATTGTTGTTCTTGAGCCAGCAACGAGCGACAGCCATAAATTCTGAAACATTATTTCATTTTTTTATCTGAGTGTCAGGCAAATGGCTACAACAAAAACAAATTAACATTTTATTAAAACGAAATAAAATTTAGCCATAAAATTCGCAAATGTTTTTTAGTTATATGTTGTTGTTGTTGTTTATATATTTTCAATTCGTGCGACTGCTGTCTATACTAACCAAGCGACTGACCAGCCGACCAAACGACTGACCAACCAGCATATCGATGTGCGTGTTTGTGTTTGTTCGATTCATACAACCACCAAAAAAAAAAAAAATTACTTAAACATGTTGGAGAATTGTAAATTTTAATGCAAAAACGAACATTTCCCGAAACTAATAGTGAGTGAGCGAAAGAGATGGCAGATACTGCTGCCAATTGGCATTTCGATAGTTTTTGGAATTTTACAATAACTTCATGAATTTCAATATTGGCCATTTGTCTATACTTGAGATGAATTAAGTGACTATGAGTGAACGAATGTGTTCGAGCTGAGAGCTGTGAATTAGGATTTTTTTATAAGAAAAAGAAGAAGCAGAGAAATTATTATTTTTTGGATTGAATGTTGAAATTTTTCATCAAGAAAACAATTAAAAAAATTAAAATAATAAAATAAAATAAACAAATCATTTAAAATAAATAAATATTGAAAATTTTAGTCAAGCAAAAAATTGGGAAAAATAAAATAATTTAATAAAACCGAAAAAAATATGTTAAATAAATATTGAAAATTTTTTCACTCAAAAACAAAAACCAAATTAAAGCAAATAATTTTAAATAAATATTGATTTTGTTTTTTTCAAGAAAAATGTTAAATCAAAATTAAAACAAAAGAAATAATTTTAAATAACTAGAAAATTTAAAATTTTCGAATTAAAACCAAATTAAATTTCAAATTTTTGTCAAGCAAATAAATATTAAATAAATTTAAATAAAATAATAATTAAATAAAACAATGAAATAAAAAAATTATATAAACAAAAAAAATAAGAAAACAATATTTGAAATAAAAATTGAAAATCTTTGTCAAGCAAAAAATTAAAACCATATTGAAATTTTTTTGTATAGCGATAAAAATGAAAATCAAAACTAAAACAAATCAAATAAAAAAATAGAAAAATAAAAAACTAAAAAGAAGTAATAAATAAAAACATTAAATTTAAAAAAAATTAAAAACTTAAAAAGAAACATAACTTTTTTTTATTTTTGTGCATTTGCACACTACAGAAAATAAACAAACAAATTAAAACAAAACAAATAATTTTAAATACATAATTGTAGAAAATTAAAATTTTTCGTCAAGCAAAAAGTTTTAATAAAAACATTGAATACAAAAATGTTAACAAAACATAATTTTTTCATTTGTGAGCATTTCCGCCTTTCGTCCATCAAAGTTTTGAAGGCATTTGAAAATAAGTCGCTGTGAATTTAGTGAATGTTGAAAGTTTTCGGCAAACAACAAATTTAATATAAAATTACTTAAAATAATGTAAAAAAAATAAAACAAAAAAGTTCAAACTAAAATAAAAAATAATAATTTTAAATATATATTGAAAATCTTTGTCTAGCAAAAAATTGAAAATCAAAATTAAAACAAAATAAATAATTTTAAACAATTTAAAAATTGAAAATTTTTATTCAGCAAAAAAATAAAACAAAAAAAATTAATAAATAAAAAGTAGATAAAAAAATTTTAAAAATTTATTTAAAAAAAACAGATAATTTTTTAATGTTTGTGCATTTCTGCATTACACAAAACAAACAAGAAAATCGCCTTTCGTGCAACAATGTTTGTTGTATTGAGTCGCGTGCGACTTGCAAGTAAAAATCAAAAATTTGTAAGGCATTTGAATATAAGACGCTTGGAATTTAGTGACAAACAAATAGACATAAAAATCAAATAAACATTTCGACAGCAGCCAAGCTGCTGGTTGGCTCAGTAGTTCACAGACTGATTGCTGCTGCTCTCAACAACGCACAGTGCGGCCGCAGTGGCAGCCACCTTCGACGCAGGGACAATGTGGTGTCGACATGTCGAGAACGCCGTACGCGCCGTTTCTCAAGTTGTCACTCTGGCGCGGACCACCGTGTACTACACACACGCACACACACACACTCTACGTTAGAAGGCGTGAAAATGTCGAGAGGCGTTGTCAGTGGACATTGTTGTCACCGCCACAGTTGTGCGACGCATTTGAGTTACTCGTATGACTTGATTTATTTGTTGTTTATTTACTTTTTGTTTAGTGTTTGATGATGCTGGAATTTATTACAGCCGGCAATAAAAATGTCAAAATTGGAATGAGCCAAACAGCTGTTGAGGGCGAGGACGAGGGAGTGCGCGTACTGACAGTCGCTGTCAGTGTAATAGTAAATAATAATTTTTTTACAGAAGCTGCCAAATTTTTCAAGTAGTCTGTGTGTAAAATTTACTTACTGAAATTTACTTTTTATGTAAAAGAAAAAATTCTAAAATTCAATTCAATGAATCAGAAATTCATCAATGAATTAGAGATCTGTGAATGCCTCTAACTGTTTTCAGCTTTCTATAGTATCACTAATTATTGACTAATGTACGTATATTAATTGTAGGTTTTCCGAGTATCTTTAAATATGCAGCAAAGTTGCCGCCGCTTATTGTGTCCGGAAATGTACATAAATAACCAAAAGCACCTAACATTAGGTAAGAAATTTGTTTTTCTAGAAAATATTTTATCACTAAGTGCTTATTAATGTGTGTATGATTAATACGAGCTTTAAGTTGAGTTTTGTGTTAATCACCGGTTTTATTGCATATTTTTCACTACCCATAATGCCACAAATGTGCAGTAATCAAAACGGCTTTGTTGGTGTGTGGTTTGAGTTACACTGTAAAAAATCTTCTAAAATCTAAAAAGTAAGTCGAGTCTCTGAAGTAGTATTAGTTAGTCTTTTATGCAGCAATGTAGGCAGTCCAAGATGTTGGTGGCTGAATTACTAACTGAGGCCAAGTAAAAGTGGTTTGAGAACCATTGAGGGTCTTGTCATGGGTTTATTGCCGCTTAGCGATTGATTGAAAAACTTCATGCCAAATGCCAAACAGCCAAAACAGATCGAATCTTTGGTTTTAAGAACAGCTCAATACTCACAACAGATACTTATTTATCAACTGATTTCCTTTCATTCAAAACATTTTACAAATTTTTTTTAATTTCTTACAGTGCATAAATTCTTAAGAGCTCATTTAACACTTTGGTTGCAAAATTAGTGGCACATAACTACACACTTTAACCAAATATGCAACCGTAAAAAAAAAATAAAAATTTTATTAATTAAATAGAGAACTAAACACTGATAACCGAAAACAGTTAAATGTTTTTTATTATAAGTTTTTTTTAATTATATAATGTCAGAAGAGACAACAAACAACGGCCGCATATAGGAAGTTGATCAGCATTGCTTACAAAATTAATGTGGTTTCTTATTTTGTATATTTAAAAACTTTTTTTTACTGTTTCATAAAAAACTGGTTATAATGTGTTAATATTATAAGCGATTGTTGTGTAGATTTAAAATAATATTAATATTTCAATTTCCTTTCAAATGCAAATTGTGTATTTGTTTTTTGGCTGTGCTGCGGCCATAATTCATTAACATAAGCAGCAGATTTATATGAAATTTCTATTCAACTGGCTGGAACACATCAAGTTCGCGTATAGAAATATGTGTAGGAAAAATGTTGGTTTTGTTGTTTAAAATGCTGTTTGAATACATGACGGAAGAGCGCTGCGGTGTTGGCAGTAGGTGTCAACAAAATTTGTTCAACATTGCGAATCAAAGCTAATTTTTGATTAATTAAGTTGTTAAAAGAAACAAAGAGAAGAGTTTGATTAGTTCGAAGAGAAAGATAAATATGTATATTTGAAAAAATTGTAATACTTTATGTAATTTTTTTTTGTTTTAGTTTATTTTATTTTATTTTTTTATTTTATTTTATTTTATTTTATTTTGTTTTATTTTATTTTTTTATTTTATTTAATTTAATTTTATTTTATTTTAATTCATTTTAATTTGTTTTAATTTATTTTATTTGAATTTATTTTATTTTATTTTATTTTATTTTATTTAATTTTATTGTATTTTATTGTATTTTATTGTATTATATTTTATTTTATTTTAATTAATTTTATTTTATTTTATTTTATTTTATTTTATTTGAATTTATTTTATTTTAATGTATTTTATTTTATTTAATTTAATTTTATTTTATTTTAATTCATTTTAATTTGTTTTAATTTATTTTATTTGAATTTATTTTATTTTATTTTATTTTATTTTATTTTATTTTATTTTATTTTATTTTATTGTATTTTATTGTATTTTATTGTATTATATTTTATTTTATTTTAATTAATTTTATTTTATTTTATTTTATTGTATTTTATTGTATTTTATTGTATTATATTTTATTTTATTTTAATTAATTTTATTTTATTTTATTTTATTTAATTTTAATTTATTTTATTTTAATGTATTTTATTTTATTTTATTTTATTTTATTTTATTTTATTTAATTTTATTGTATTTTATTGTATTTTGTTTTAATTTATTTTTTTTTATTTTATTTTAGTTTATTTTATTTTATTTTATTTTTCGATTCGGTTTCATTTGCAACGCAGCCAAATTAGCCGAATTTTGTTTTATGTACAAAATAAAACCATATTTTGTTAAACAATTTCTGAAATGGAAAATACCAGAATAAGAAATAACATTCACTGATATATTATGCTGTTAATAAGGTCCTTTTGCTGCTTCTGACCGAACATTTGCCACCGATTGTGATTCAATAAATCAATCATAAATTCAAGAAATCAATAAATAATATTGATAGACAAAGTTGTATCAAAGAAAATTTCTATCAAATCTCAAATTTGTGATCAACGACTCGTTGGTGATCACTTGCAGGTAGCAGAATGGTCATCACTGCACTAGAGTGACCATCACCGCCGTACAGAAAGCACTACAACGGCACTTGGCGCTGCTCTTTCGAATTGAAGAACAATTGTGTTGTTGTTGTTGTTATAGCAGCACCATTCATGGCAAAAGCAGCAAAGCCCGCAGTTCAAACACGCACTGACCAATGCTTAGCTGCTTCCTAAGTTACGAGCTTTGGGCCGCTAGAGTCAAACAAGTGGTGGCGTCGTTAGCTCCGGCCCACACAACACACATCCGTCCTCCACAGTTCGTTGGCTTTTAGATTGACACAAAACGCCTAATGCAAATCACAAAACGCTCAACAGTTTGCGCGGCTACTGTGTTGACTGTTGTTGTTATTGTTTTCTACGCATTTTCTCTTCATTCTCGTTTCTCATTGCTTTCATTCATTATTCAAACATTCAGGCAGCGTTTTCAACTGGTTCCCCATAAATTATGCTAATAAAATAGTTTTTATAAATTTCAGTTAATAGAAAAACAAAACTAAAAATATACAAAAAAATATACAAATATGTTTATAGACCAAAAAAAAAAAATTATTAAGAGCATTGTTCAATATTTGTGAAGCGATTAGAGATCGCGCCGCCGCGTTGTAGGTGCGCGGCTGCACATGTTTTGCATTCATTGCATTTTTATGCCGCTACGCTTTGCTGACAACAGTGGCGTTGGAATGCATGGAATGGCAAAGGGGTCAAGAGGGGGCGGGGTGGCCGCGGGCAATTTGAAATGTTTGCACGCGCTGCGTTATAGAGACAACAAATTTCATTTGATGAAAATGTGGTTGCAATGCCAAAAGCGGGTAAGGCCGCAAAACTATGGCATACACTTATAGCAAACAAAAAAGCAACAACAACAAATTTTTTTAAATACAAAAAAACAACAAACACCAAACTCAACAAAAAACATGTTGTTACTATAGAAGTATGAAAAGCTCAATCAACAACGGCGACAACTAGCAACAACAAATATAACACAAACAAATGAAATTAAATACTACAAACAACAATAACAACAACAGCACTGAGTGCAATAATAACAACAACAACAACAGCAACAACATGAAAGTATATGGAAAAATGGGAACGTTTTGTAAACACATCGCTTGCGGCGCATAACATCAAAAACGATTTAAGCCAAAATGTTGCCGACAGCAGCAACAACAACTTAAATAATAGCAAAAACAACAACAAACAAACTGCAAATATTGCAAATGCAAGCGAACAAAATGTCGGCATAGCCAAAGCTTCCACTACCGAACGGACGTCAAGTTTGTCGGCACACAACAACAAAAAAATAACAAAAACCAGTGTTTCAGTTGGTATTGAGAGACTTTTTCATACGCTGCATTGAGCACAAAGTCACCTTAAAGTGGGCAGACCACGCCCATATAAAGAGCAGTTCTTAGTTAAACTGTTAGAGATAATTTGATTAAATTTCCAGCCAATTTCTTTTCTCCTCCAAAAGCTAAGGTGGAAAACTGTCGGTTGATAGATGGTTAGATGGACGGACATTGCTGAACTTAAGTAACTGATAATCTTTCTTGCTGAACAGGCCTTCTTCTGATCAAAGTATAGTAGTTTGTATACCCTACTGGGTGTTCGTAGGGTACTCTGAGGCATCCGCACGCATAGACGAACACCGCTCGAGGCAAGTGGCAGTGGAAACATTGAAGCGAACACATACAAATAATATGCATTTGATGAGCCGCATTTCCAAATGCACAAAACCGCAAAAAAGTTGAGTATTTAGAAAAAAAATAAATGTAAAAAAAAATTAAACTAAAATGCAATACAAAATTTCATGCACATTGCATAGAGCAGAGTCTTTGGACAGGCTTTCCCAACTATTTATTTTTGCTGGAAATAATGAAAAATATTGTTTGAACTTGAAGGACAGAAGTTTAACTTCAAGCAGATAGAGAGGGAAGCTAAGAGGAGTTCAGGGGGAGAGAGGAATAGACAGAAAGACATAGAGACAGAAAGAATTGAGAGTCAGAAAGAAGCGAGAAAGGGGAACTGAGGGATATGAGTACAGAAACACGTACAGGATGAGAACAAAAAGACGTAGAGGAACAAAGACAGAAACCAAAACAAGAGAAAGACGGAAATTTGAAGAAAAATAGAAACCAATACCGCGTCAGATATAAAGACAAATATAGGAAAAGATCAATGACAGTCACAGTGGCGCACCCAGGAATTCATTTTGGTGGGGTTTTGCGTACAAATTTTGAGCCCAATACCATTTTAAACCACATATTTCATAAACAACTTTTGGATTTGGCGGGGGAGAGGCGGTTTTAAGTCCTAAGCCCTAACTAGACAGCCATAAATATAGATGATAGATAGTAATAAAGACAGGTAGATGGATGGGAACAAAGACAGATGTTGAACCTTTTTCATCAGCCAACTAAGAAACAGAAAGAAAGAAAGATGAAGAAAATATAGGAACAGACACAAAGATAAAGATAGGACCAGAGAGTGACAGATTCAAAGATGCTACATTGAATGCAATTAATAATTCCACATCAACCTGTTTGAGTTTATTCAACTTTTGGTTCGACAAAAATATAGATTAAGTTTTATATGCTTTTGAGGACTGGATAAAAAGATCTAAGATCATCAAATCAATGATCTGAGATCAGTTTTCAAAATTCACTTTTTTAGAAATCTTTTTCCAAATGAATACATTCGATCTTATGAGTCAATTTTGTAACTCTGGAATACTTATGTTAGTCGATTTGACTAAAAATCCGTTTCCAAATGTACACATTCGATCTTACGAGTTCGGTATTTAACTCTGGAATACTTAAATATGTCAGTCGATTCGTCAAAAATGGCGAACATTTATTACAGCTTAAAAATATGATTAATTTTTTGGACTTAATGTGGGATCAACTACTTGGTGTTTATTTTCTACGGGGCTGAAGATCAGTAGTGACCATTTTTTTACTTACGAAAATCAGAATGATCATCATTGCTGTAGATTCTTGAGCGCAAATCCTGTTCACTCTGTTTTTCTAATATTTATTCTTATTAGACCCAAAGCATTTCCTGGTATTATGTCCACTACTTCTTTATGAGAGTACAGCCAAACTGTGATTGTCTTCGCATATTGTCAAAATTTCCTAGTATTATGTCCACTACTTCTCTTTGAGAGTACAGACAAACTGCAATTATCTTCAAATATTTTCAAATTGGATTTGATTAAAACCAATTGTTGCATAATGTTTCCTAAAAAACCAATTGTATAAAATCCCTAATAAAAATTATATGTAATTAACTATTTACAAATTTAATAATACAATATCAACAGTAATCGATTGCCACAAATTATGGCTTATACATAGTTTTCTTCTATCTCATTTACTTCTTCTCTCTTCACTCTGCCCCGTAGCTCTTCATGGTGCATTATTAAATTATCGCCTCAAACAATGAACTTCCCCAACTTCGTACCACGCTTTGGGCAGTCCAACTGCCAACCAAATTTCGTTAATGCATTAAACGTGATCTTCAGCCCCTGCCCCCCAGCACTTCTAGTCCGTACTGATAGTCCACAAATGCCATGGACACTTGTCTAACTATAAGCCATTCAAGGCTAAAAGCGCGCAACTACCGTTTAAGCGCAACGTGTGCGACATGCCAATTGGCATTTGAGAATCGGCGGTGCAGTGTTTTAACTCATTCGCTCCGCCCCTGTCTGCATTACGCCACTAAAATTGTATAAACATTTTGTTCAAATGTTTAATCATTGGCACTTTTGTCGTTTCGGTTTGTTTGCTATTTGTTGGTTATCTTTTAATCGTTGGACGACGGACAGTCGAAAGTAATTACAACTTCAATCGATTGTAATTTCAGGTTGTTGTTGGTTGAGATAGTTGACAGCGGCCGCTTTTATTGTAGAGTGAAATGACAGGTGTCTGTCTAGAGCCATTCACACTTTTGACAATTGGGATTTCAATTTAATTCGGAATGTGTTTTGTTCCCAATGCAAACAGCCGGCGAATGTGGTCAGTTGGAAAGGTATGGGGGGGGTGGAATGGTAGGGAAAGAGGGGATATGAAGAGATAAGTAGATGGTCAAAGAAAAGTTTTTTGAAATTATGGACAGTTGGAACGAGAGATAGAGGGACATTTAGACATGCGGAGGGCTGATGAAGGTATAAACAAATAGATCCAAAGATAAATGGATACAGAGGCATTTGGGAGGCTGCAGCTATACCTATGATTAATTGGACAAAAAGATAGACATTAAGGCCTGTCGATGTCCGAAGTTGTGAGTCGTTCGAGGTATGAACGAATGGAACGAGAGATCAACCATAAAGGAATGGATGGCTGAAACGAGAGATAGATGGATACAAAGGCATTTGGGTGTCTGGAGCTATACCAATGATTGGACAAACCGATAGATAGACATTTAGACATGTAGACGTCTGAAGTTGTGAGCCGTTCAAGGTATGAACGAGAGATAAACCAATACAGGGTCATGTGAACGTCTGATGTTAAAGATTGCCGAAGCATGGACATGAGGAGCTCTACCAATGATTGGACCAAGAGATAGACGCACAAATAGATATGTGAACGTTTGAAGTTGGGGAATATTGTACTATACCAATGTTTGGACTGAAAGATATATGGGAATTAAGGGTCGATCGAGGTATAAATGGAACGTTAACAGCAACCAAATGTAGTGAATTGGGGGGGAATTACAGAAAGAATGATTAAATGGATAAAGTAGGGCCATTTGAATCAAAGGCGAGATTGATGTAGTGAAATGTGGGTTTAGCAAGTTGGGGTTCGACGAACGTATGGAGGGATTAAACAAGAGATGCGACATGACATCTGAACGTTTGAAGTTGAGAATCATTGATCGAGTGGAACAGAACAAAAAGCCTGATACAAAGTTGGGGGCTCACGAAAGGGTGGAACAATAAATTGAAAGATATAACAGAATAAAAAAGCGTGTAAAGGTCCGAAGTTAAGGATTGATGAAAGTATGGACAACTATCCTTTGGTTAAACTGAACATATGAACGAATAAAACTATACTATGCGTTTAAAGTTGAGGATCAATGATCAAATGGAACAGAATAGAAAGACAGATACACAGTTGACGGCTAACGAAAGTATGGAAAAATAAACTAAAAGATATAATAGAATATACTTAAAATCATGTGAAAGCCAGAAGTTAAAGATTGATGAAAGTATGGACAACTATCCTTTGGTTAGACCAAACGTATGGACGACTAAAACTACACTAATGCATGTAAGTTGGGTATGAAAGCATATAAAGTACGTTCATGGATTTGTTTACACAAACAAAGTTAAACAAATTAGATAAGAGCTACGCATCGAATGAAATTTTCACAAATTTCATTATAGACAACGAAAAGTAGAGACGACCGATCAAAAATAGTGACGACTATTGTATTTGATTCAAGTTTGAAAACAATTTTAAACGGCGCCACGCTGAACTGACGCCGCGCAACACTAAATTCGACGCCGGATTTTGGTGCAATTACGTCGTGTGAAGCATTCAATTGTATACTGTTTTTTTTATTGTTGTTGTATTTTGTATAGTAATGTTGTTGTTGTGACGGACGTTGCCTTCATTTGAATTTCATTAACTGATTTGTGGGGTTTCGCTGATGTTGTGTGTGTGTGTGTGTGTGTTTGTGTCTTTTTGCTTCCAATTTTCATTTCATTTCCAATTCCAATTCAATTGCAAATTAACTCGGACAGTTGAAAAACCACAACACCAACAAATCGAGACAATAAAATTTCAAACTCAAACAAAAATAACAATAATAACAAGGCAAATGCCATAATAATAGTAACAATTACAATCACTACAATTACAAAAATAACAACAACAAAATAAAACACAAATCATATCAACAAAAACAACGAAAAAAGAAAACCAAATAATGACGGCGCGTCGAAAGCTTAATTGCAGCGCCAGTCGGGCAAACGCCAAACGAAAACAAAGTCAACAACAACAACAACAATAACAACAACAACAACGACAAAATTGAACATGAAAGCCACCAACGCATTGTTGTTGTATTCAGTGCAGTGAGATACAAAGTGCAGCGGACAGCAACAAATTGTGGCGCCGTACAGAGGAAATGAGCAAAAACACGCACACGAAGACATACACTGACACACAAACACGTACATACTGGTACATAAATATACAAAAAAGAAGAAACAACTTACACACACACAGCCAGCTAGCCAGACAGGCGGACGTATGGACGGACAGACAGCGTAAAGTTTGCTCCAATTCACGCAAAAATATGCAGCACATTGCAAGTAGCAACAACAACAATAACAACAAAACCAATTTGCAATTATGAACAACAACAACAACATTGAGCGCAAAAACAATTCCACTGCATTTGCATGCGCACGCAACGCTGGTCTGCATGCCGGAGTTGCCACAGTTAATAAATTCATAGCGACAAGTGCGAAGGCGGCACGCAGCGTCAGCGACAGTGCAAGTGCGATTACGAGTGCTTTTGGTGGCGCCTCGGGCGTGTACACGCCCGTGTGGCATTGGTGCTGCTGCTGTCTGTCCGCTGGGACACATGAGTGGACGTACCGATACGTGGACGGACAAAGCATTGGACGCACGGCTGGCAGGCAGGTAGAAGCGGTCCAGCTGTGTAGAGACCGAATGACGCCACTTGAATGTTGGCTGCGTGCAGCCGCCAAAGGTGGAGAGTACAAACATACAATTATACATACAAATCATCATTCATACATATCATCATTCATACATATTATCATTCATACATATCATTTAATGACTCGATTAGATTTTCATAGTAATACTTATATATAATTTTTTTTAAATACTTTATAGGAGATGAGGCTTCCAGGAAGGCGTACATGTGTACCAGCCATCACAGGCCCATATTTGCTCTGCACATGTCTGCTCAGGACTTTACTAGTCTAATCCGAGTAGCTTTTTTATTTTACTAATCCTGTGTTTGACTTAAATCACCGTGTGACAAAAATTTAAAAAAATTATCACACCAGAAAAAATCTATATGGGCGTGAAACTAGAGACCAAATATAGTAATACTGCGTACTCAGTTTTTCATTTTTACACCCTTTGTCCTTTTAAAAGGACTTCAAAATTTTGAAGGGGATAAAAAATAAAAAAAATATACAAAATACTTAACCTCGTTACAATATGGCGATATGTGTATCAAATGAAAAAGGAAAGGCTCAACAATTTAAATAAAATTGATTTTTTATCTATTTGTAAAAAAAGGATATGGAAAAGATCTGTTGAAAATTGTAATCCTTTATATCCTTGAAAATTTATATAGAATTTTCTTTAAAAGTAAGTATGTTAAAACCCAAAACACACACACTCCTTGATCACGTGTCAAAATTTCATTATTCTCGCTTCATTGATTTTGTATCTTTTTATTATTTAAAATACTGATAAATAAATATTAATTTTTGTACTTCATTAGAATTGCGGCTTCCGCCTTTTTTTAATAACTTTCGAACCACATACCTCTCGTTTCACGCACATATGGATTTTTCCCGGTGTGAAAAATGCTGTCGCACGGTGTATTAGTTCATCTCTGAGTAGTTATAAAGAGGCTTCACTATTTATAAATAGTTAACATATCAGGACCAGCGGGGATGAGTAAATGTTGAGATCCAGAAGGTTTCAAACAGGTTTTCGAGACACACATTGATACATAGGCATTGTTTTTACAATACAGAAGGGGTCCAATGCATCACGCCATGAGAACCTAACCTAACCTAACCTAACTTAGAGCAGCTTTTATATTCCACTTATCGAAGCAACGTAAAGTGTTTCGCTTTAAAAAATCCACAAAAATTGCTTAGGTGTTAATCAGTAAAAATCCACCAGCCTGTTTAATGTCACTGTACCAGTTTCTATGAGGAATTTCCCCCTTCTCTGCTCGACTTTTATCAAAACATCTGCCCAAACCAACATCAATAAAGAAAAAGCGACCGCGACTTATTGCCGCCACTTCATGACATTTGCCACAATAAATTCTCAACTGTGCGTTACACCCTCTGGCGCCTTGGCGCTTCATTACGCCCGCTCAAGGTCGCCATTAATTCGCATTATTGTGATGTCGGACAGCTTGAGAGCATTGCGAGTAATTTTCGTATTTCGGGCGAGACGCCTTAAAAAAACAATTCGCCACAAAAAACTAAATGTAGAAAAAACAAAAAAAAAGGCAATAAATACAAAATAAAACAAGAACCCAGAAGAAGGCAACATGGCAACAACAACCAAAAAAAAAAATAGATCAAAAGCGAATTAAAGTCAATTAATTAGACGACTGTCTAAAGCGCCCGCACACCCGCATTCGGGCCCATTTGGCTTTTGGCCACAAAACTTGTGCATACAATGCGCATTGTTGTTATGCCTGCCGCTGTTAATTAGCGCGGCTTACTGGCTGTGTGTGTGTGTGTGTGCGTGTGCGTGTGATGATTGGCGAGAAGAAGGCAGAGTGCTGGTTTATGTACGCATGGAATTAACGCCTAGAAGGCCAACAATGCCAAACCAAACCTCATCGCACCACGATGGCAAAAAACAAAAATAAAAAACAGAAAAAAGAACAAAAACAACACCAACACGCCACAGCAAACAGTCTGCGGCCAAATGGATGGATTCCCACCGGATTTCCGTAAACGCAGAACGCAAACTGGGCGCGCGCGCACACGACTCACCTCAGCGTATACCATTTCAAAGTGCTGGCGTTGTTGCTGTTGTTGTCATATGCCATTTTTCTTCAATTTTTTTTCCTAACAAAGTGTAGATATGTATGTATGTATGTAGCTGGCAACGCCTTATAAGGCTGCGCGCAGTTAAACTAACAGCAAATCATCCATAAAACCGGCAGCAAGTAACAGCAACAACAAACAGCTAATGTGCGTATTAGGTTGCCAGCAAACTGCCCATTCTCCCCCCCCCCCCTACCTATCACCACCCACGTTTGCGCCCACGCCCACTCTGACCAACGTTAGCGCCTTGTCAGCTGTGGTGGCGGCGGTGGTGGCGGCGGTGGTGGCGGCGGTGGTGGCGGCTCATTTGCCACTTTAGCTACGCTTTAAGGTTGGGCAGAGTGCATAATGCACTCCCCGCGTTGTTTGTTTGATTTGCGCTACAGTTGCTTTTCTTGTTGTTGTTGTTGCATGCATTAACATGATTAACAATCGTTTCCTCAATTTCACGTACATAGCCGTAAGTGGAAAGCAAAATGTATCTATGTGCTTGTATGTGTGGATGCATGTTGCAAGTTGCACAACCAACAATAATCGCTAAAATAAGGTCGCACCGTTGCATTTCAATTTCTCACGTAAGTGGGTTGCGTGCAGTAAAATTGTTGTCTGATTTTTATCAAATTTCTGCTTTTTCTCTTTAAACAACAACAAAGCTAAGGAAGGGAATCAAAATGAATTGAAGAAAAATTAAAAATTTTAAAAATTAAAATTTTATCAAATTTTAGTTTTTTCTTAGAGGAACGACAAAGCTGAAGAAGTGAAAGAGGTTGAAGAAGATTAAGTAATCGAAATTTGGAAGGACCAAGTAATGATAAATAAGAAGAAAAAGAAAGTCAAATTGAAGTACGAAAGGAATCAAAATAAATTAAGGAAAATTTAAAAAATTTAAAACATAAAAGTTTGATCAAATTTCAGTTTTTTCCTTAGAGAGACGACAAAGCTAAAGAAGTAAGGCAAAGGGGAAAGGGAGTTGAATAGGATTAAGTACTCGAAATATGCAATGAGAAGGAACAAGTAATGAAAAATAAGAAGAGAAGGAGAGCACAATTGAAGTATGAAGGGCATCAAAATGAAGTGAAGGAAAATTAAAAATCTTTAAAAATACAAGTTTTATCAGATTTCAATTTTTCTTAGAGAAACAACAAAGCTAAAAAAGTCAGAGAGGCAATGGAAGCGAAAAGCGGAAAATTATGTATTAGCAGAAAAGGAATTGAAAAAATAGTTTATTGTTAAAATTTTGGTAAAAGGAGAATACGGAAATAATGTGAAAATAATAAAAATGAAAAAAAAGTAAAAAGAAAAACTAACAAGATAAAAGAAAATATACGAAGAATTGAAGAAAGTAAATGAAGATATTAAACGATTTTTAGAAAATCTAAAGAAAGAAAGTACACAGAAAAAAATTACAAGGTAAAAAAAGATAAAGTAGACAGCAGTAGACAATGTGAAAAAGTTGAAGTATCAGAAGTTGAAAGTGAATTTTGGTATGAAGAAAAAGTCAGTAAAGTGTAAAGGAAAGGCTGAGAGAAAAAAGTTTTAAAAAACTATTAAATAGTGCTTTAAATAAAAAAATGTGAAATAAACTCAATGCTATTAAATATTACAAAATTATTTCCCTTTTCACTAAAATCCATAATCAAGTCGACAACATAAAAAATCAACAACAACATCAAAACAAAAGAATCAAAAAGCGCACAGTAACGATTACACCACTAACTGCAGCGGCAATTTACAACGACAATAACAAGAAGAATAAAGAAAAATCTTGCAGCAATACTGCAAGAAAAAAACAAAAAATAACAACTTAAATCTCAATCGACACGAGCGTTGCGGAAATAGCAGCCCACGTGCAGCAATTACCATCGTCAACGCTTAACAATGATAACAACAACAACAAAATAACAGCAAAAGAGACAATAACGCTGCAGCCACCGGTGCACGCAACGTAGGCGCAGCAACGCACACCGTACAAGTGCTGACAAACAGACAGACGGACAAACGAAGAGGTGGACAGACAGACGGAGAGGCGAACAGACTCGCTGGCAGTGCGCATGAATGAACCAACATTGAGTGAGCGCTGGCATGAATGACCGAATGAATCAATGAATGATTTAGTGACTACTGACTGCAGTGAGCTGCCAAAGCGTTTTTTAATTTTATTTTGTTTTACTTTTTGTTTACAATATAACAAATTAATTTTTTAATTTGCCAAAAAATAATAATTTTATAATTTTTCTTATGAACATTTTTTTGAGTAAGGATTTAGAAATATTTAGATTTTAATAATATTATTCAATTCATGTTTTACAATTTTTATGTATACACATTTTTTTTATAAATTTGTTTATATACCTTTACTATTTTGAATATTTATATTTTTTATATATTTAATACTTTTTTCTTTTCAATTTCATAAATTATTTTTCTTATTACGTTTATTGTTGTGTCTTATTTTTAAATCATTAAAATATCATTTCATTTATTTAAATCACTTCTTATAAGAAATTTTTAAGAATTTAATTTTTTTTCAAATTATTAATTTTATGTTTTACACATTTTATGTATACACAAATTTTAAGAATTTTTTAGTTTCATATTAAATTTTGTTATATACCTTTATTATTTTGTATTTTTCTATTTTTTATATATTTAATACTTTTTCCTTTTTAATATTACAATTTTTTATTATGTTTATTATTATGTTTTATAATTTTCTATTTTTTTAGACTTCAAATTTCATTAGTAAATTCTTGTTTAAATTTTATTAAGTTGTTTTTATTTATTATTTAAATGTTTATATTTTTTTTAATATTTACAATTTTTTGTTTGGAGTTTTTTAATTGTACATAGAAATTTTTTAACTTATTGTTTTTAATTTTTTTTAATATTTTTTCAATTAATATGTTTTGATTTTAACAGAGTTATTATTTTTTTATTTTCAATATATTCAAAACCGTTTTCAATATTTGTTTTATTAAAAAAAATCTTTCATTATTTTATTTATTTATTTTTTTATTGTTTATATACTTAAATGTTGTTTATTAATTTCTTTTAATTTTATAAATTAAAACTTATTATATTTTTAAAATTGTTGGCAATTTTTTTAATGCTGATTGCATTAGATTGTTTTTAAAGTTTTATAAATTTTTTGTATAGTTTATATTCTTAAAATTTTGTATAAATTATGTTTTGTTTTATAAATTAAAATTTTTTATATTTTTTTGTAAATTTTTTAACATTTTTGGCAATTTTTGTAAGCCGATTGTATTAGGTTTCTTGTAATTTTATAAATTTTTTTATTGTTTATATTCTTAAAATTTTGTATTAATTATATTTATTGTATAAATTAAAATTTTTTATATATTATACAATTTTTTTTTAATTTTTGCCAATTTTTCTAATGCTCATTGCACTCGTCAACGCCACCCACGCAGCTTCAAACACACCCAATAAGTGCACCATTGAGGACCACCCACATGCACCTGCCGGCTCGAGCGCAGCCGCTGACAACGCAACTGCACCGGCAACCAAAACCACAACCACAACAACAACAACAACACTGACAAAAAGTGGGTGTAATAGTTTCAATGTTCTTTTTTCTCTCATTCAAAGCCCCGACGTTGCAGTTTGTGCTGCCGCTGTCGTTGTCGTTGTGGCTATTTAGCATTTTGACTGCCTGCCGGCAACACCTGTTGCTGCGAGCACGCGTGCCTACAATTAAAGTTGCAGCTGTTCTGTCTGCTGTTCGCTCTTCGCTCACACTTAAACTTGAACTTTACGTGCGATGCGGAAATTAAAGATGTGTCCGTCCGTGTTCGTACGGGCGCACCAACGTGTGGACCAGCGCACATTTGCATACACATTGTTGTTGATAGCCGTTTGCTGCTGCAATTCGTCAGCAATTTGGGCAGCTTGGGTGTGTCGTAGGTTGCCCAATGTTGTTGTTGTTTTTGTTGTTAGTGTTATTGATGCGCCTTGCCTACAGTGCTCGTAGCACGTATGCGCTTGGCTCATCAAGCTGTCTAATTTCAATTTCAATTTTCATTTTAATTACACCAAACGAATTTCGATTTATGTCCACTTTTATGAGGCCTTAAAAATATTGCCATATTAGCGCTATGTGGTTGCCACAGGGAGGCAATAATAATAAGAATGATGTTGTTGATGAATAAATGAAAAATTGCAACAATATTTGATTGTTTGATTGATTTGATAAATGATTTTGACTTTAGTTGTTGGAAAAAACAAAATTAAATTCAAAAATAATAAAAAATTTCATTTCAGTTACTTCGGCTGTTTTTAATCGTGATAAATGATTTCGACTTTAGTTTTTAGCAATAATTAAAATTCAAAAACAAAAAATTTAAATTCAGTTATTTCCAATTTTTTTAAGACTTGAATTATACTTGTTTACGTATATTTTATTCGGCAGCCTCAAATAACAAAAATCATAATTCTCACGATTAGTAATTTAACCTACTGACACGAGATTGTGTAATTTATCATCGTTTTTAATTCAGCAAATTAATGGAAAATCTCACTACTTCGCAATGCCGTTTTTAATTGGTTTCAATACTGTATTGTTGTTGTCATATTAGAAATTATCAACAAGTCATATTTCATTTTTTTATTCATTTGTCCAATTTGTTTTCTCATATTAAATTTTTTGGATTTTAATATATTTAATAGTTAATTTTTGTTATTTTTTTCTATTTCAATTTTTTTTTTATTTTCTACTTCAGTTGTTTACAATTTCTTATTTTTTTTTTATTTATTGCTTTTTTGCTCATTCATTTATATTTTTTTTTATTTTTAGTTGTTTTAATCACATTAAATTTTATGCGAAAATTTCATTTGAATTTTTCAAACTTAATTGAGTTTTCCTTTAGCATTGACCTGTCACACCGGCGCCTTTTCAAATGCTTCCATTACTAAAATCGCACACAATCAGCGCTCAAATGACAACAACAATAACACAAATAATAAAAAAATACAATAACATAAATCATAACAAAAACAATAACATAGCAAAAATAAAAACAACATTATTAGCTTAAAAAATAAAATACATTTTTTTTCCATTTATACTTCAATGTCAGCTATAGTACAAATATTTCTACAACAACAACAATACTATGAAACACCAAAGTGCTTGAATGAAAAACATGCATAAATCATTAAAATTGAAAAACTTTAATGAAAACCGAACGTTTGCAGGCAAATTCAATTGCGGCAGTGACAGTTGGCTGCTTCGTGTCTCGCTGACGGGCAGTTGAAAATTTATGTGAATTTTTTTTAAATTGCTTGAAAAATCATGCTTAGAAACGTCAACAAAAACAACAAATATTCCTATGGATTGTCTCAAGTGAAGCATAAGGCCCCGAACACATTGGCGACGGCAGTCATACGATCGCATCTATCAAAATATAGAATCACAACGTTCTTATGGAGACGATTACTTTGAGTCTGATTGCGGTTCTGTTGCTGCCACTTTTGTTGTAATCAAGTAGTCCAACACAGTACGATTGTAGTCGATGCTATCTTGAAGTCGCCGTACTCAATGTGTTTGGGTCATAAGTGAAATATTCTGTGGTACAGGAGTTAGACGACAGTGCCGCAGTCGGCATTGTGGGTCAGTCAAATATATGAAAGTACTTAGTATTTTATAGATTAAAATGAATAAGTTGTTATAATTAATTATTTATTGACTTTTTTCATTAATAAATTATTTTTACTTAATTAATTTTTAAAATTAATTGATTAGTTATTAAAATTTAATTGTTTCTAAATTAACTTTAATGTTATTATAAAAATACTTTTCATTATTCAAATTTAATTTAGTCAATGAAATAATTTCAATTATTTATTCAAGTATATATATATGTTATATATACATATATCAAGTATATATCAAGCATTCATTTTAATTTTATTTAAACTTGATTTATTTTATTTTAATTAATTATCTCACTTTTTAACAGTAAATAGTCAATAGATTAATTTTAGATAGTTGTTAATTATTGAATTATCTTTATTTAATAACTAAAACTAAAACGATATTATTGTTTATTGATTTATTTAATTAATAATTTTTAATTAACTATTTAATACACTATTATTCATTAACTATTTAATTAATAATTATTATTTTGTAATGATTTAAATTATTTGTATTAATAACTAAATAATTTTATTTAATTACTATTTAGTTTAATAATTTTATTTATGCAAGTTCTTATAATTAAACCAAAAAGTTGAAATTACTTTTGCATTAATTAAACAATTAAATAATTTTATTTAATTTTATTTTAATGCATTATTTAATTAGTTTGCATTTGTAAATAACTAATTTTATTTTGTTTTATTGTAATGATGTATTAAATTAATATTTATAAATAAATAAATAATTTTATTTAGTTGTTATTTATTTAAATGGTTTTAATCATTGAAATTTTTATAAATAAGCCCACAAATTTTAATTACTTGACCATTAATAAATCAAATAAATTATTTTAATTTAATTGTAATTAAATCTTTAGCTTTATTTAATTAATTACTTAAAAAGGTTTACTTATTTTAATTAGCTATTTAAATAATTTTAAACTTTTTGAAGGTAATACAATAAATCTAATATTTGTATATGTAAAAAAAATCAAAATTATCTTATCTATTTCATATTTAACTACTTGATTATTAATTTTAATTCAATAATTTATAATAGTTGAAATTTAAAAAAAAATATTAAAAAAAATTATTTTATTTAATATGAATTGGTGACTTTCGTGCACTTTTTAAATCAAACAAATCATTTTCCTTCAACTAACAAATTATTTGCTAAAATTCGTTGGGCCTTGATGAATGCACTCCGTGCCCGAACGCAAAAATATCCTCACTCACACCCCCACACACACACACACACATGTTCGGCGTTCCCTCGATTGAAATGAAATTTGCATGCAGCCGCTGATGTCGAATTGTTTGCCATTTTGCGCACTTCTCACGCCCACAACGACGCCGCCGTCTGTCGACCGTACGGTCCGGCATGCAGTCGACCGTTTGGCTGGCATACGTGCAGCCGCATTACAAATGCAACACGCAAAACCGAAACCGGCCAGCGAGGCGAACTTCAATCAGCCACTCGCCGAGGGTGTTAAAACTGAAACAACAAAACGCACTAATTGCGCCGTTGGCTCTTATTGTTTTTTGTTGTTTACGTCGGCGACGACGACGACTTTTTTTTGCGTTTATTAACAATTTTTGTTTTCTTTCTTACAAGTTTTTTGTATATTTTTTTTGTTCATTTTTATTTTCAAAGCACAAAAAATATGCGAAAAAATGAGTAGTCGACAGCGACGGCGATGTCTCGTGCAAAGCGGCAATTTTGCTGTTGCTACTGCCGACCGTCTCGATGCGTTTGCCTGCACACATTTTGATGTTTTTGTTGTTGTTGTTGCTTTAGTTAATGTATTTGCTGCTGATGTGAAGGTGGAGTTGCGCGCAGCGTTTGCCATCAATTATCAGCAATTGCTGGCGGCGGCTGGCGGCGGCTGGCGGCGGCTGTTGCGGTTTTATTGTTGTTGATGTTGTTGTTTTTGTTGCGACACTGAAGGCGACAGAAATTTGTTTTTAATGAAGGCGCACTGCGGCAGTGGCGGCGGATGGTGGAGATTATTGATTTTTGCAAAATTTTGTGGAAGCCATCACATGCTCCAAATTCTCAATGCAAATCATGAACCAGTGCTTCTGTTTCTCGAAGCTCTTCTTACATTTCCCCTCTTTCTACTTCTTCTTTTCCCACTTCTTCTTCTTCTTCATTTTCATTTTCATTTCATTTATTGAACCAAGCGATACAATGATCTACAGGCTAGAAAATTAATACAATAAATAACACTTACGAACTAAAAAAGATAAATAATACAGTTAAAAGTACATCCTTTTTATAAGATCTTGCTCTTTTTACAAACAGTCATCATCGTATATCTTTGGCTCGGTTCGAGTATTTTTAGCGTATGCTTTATCGGCATCTAGTATCATTTCTTCTCTTTGTTGTTGTTGTTGTATATATTTTTAACTGTAAACAAATGTTGGACTTGTGTCTCTGCTATTTAAATAAAACGTAATGAACATTAATTGTGCCGAGAGGGAGACAAAAGCCGTGGAAGCGAGACAGATAGAGATCGCACTGTTAGAAGGGTTTCGAGAACCGTGCGAATTGTGCTGCTAAATTTTGAAGGTGTTAAAAATTGCAACTGTTGAAAGTGGCAATTTAAGTTGTCAGTAATTGCTGTTGTTGTTGTTATTGTTATTGCTTTTGTGATGGAAATTCGGTCTTTGTATTGTTATTGTGTTCTGGTTGGTTAAACGACAACGTTGCGGTCTTTGATTTTGCTTCTGGCAACTGAAATGGCTGACTGTCTGCTTGGTTGTCTCAAGCTTCCTGCTTTGCTGTTGATTTTTGGTTTTAACCTTGAAATTCGAAATTTATTTTATCAACTACTTGAGTTCATTTAAACCAACCTTAGTCTTAGTTGTTCTTCTTTGCAAATTCTTTCATGAATCTTGTATATTCTTATCCGCCTTTCGAAGCATCTTAAATGGTTTTTCGAAACTTCTCATCAGTGGTAACCACATGAAACTAATCGTTTTTGTTTTTCTTTGGTTCTACTCAGATAGTTGTATGCTTCATCTTTTTCCTTATTCTTAGCTTAGCTTCAAAAGTTCTGACGCAATTCTGCTTTTAGTAAAACTCTTGGACTGTCTTGGACTCACTTCTGAGTCTTTCCTTCTAATCAAAACTTGTTTCTTAACCCATACTTGGAAGTATCCAGTTTATTAAGCTTCTGCTACTATTTCTCCATGATTCTTCTTCTTCCCTTAACTTACTTTAGCTTTAAATGTTCTAAAAAATGTTTCTTAGTCCATCAGTTTTACTCCTTAACTCCTAGTTAAGCTTTTACTACTATTTCTCCATGATTCTTCTTCTTCCTTTGACTTACTTTGGCTTTTAATGTTCATAGTCATATTTTTTAGTCCATCAGTCCTTTTTCCTGCTCCATCAGTCCCAACTCGTAGTTATTTGTAGCCTCTAATCGAAGGTATCCAGCTTAATTTCACTTCTTGTTCTTTCTGCTTTTGCTACAATTCTAAAACTTTCTTTCTTGTTTCTTTTCCTGACAAACGCTTCAAATGTTTCGAGTGATTTTGATTAATTTGGGGAAGTAAATAAGTAAGAGGTTCTCAGGAAACTCAGGAACTCTCATCGGTAGCAGTCAGATCAACTGAACCAGTCCCCTTTTTACTTTTAGTTTTTTTCTTAGACTCTCTTGCTTCTTCTATAGGTACTTCTTTTAGCTTCTTTTGCACTTTTGTTTCTCACATGCTTCTTCCATCTCCAATCTTTCTAATTCTTCTACTTCAAATAGCACTTTCCTTATTCTGGGTTTCCACATCCGCTTCTGCTTTCAGCTACGTTTTTCTTTTGATCAACTCCAACCAGTATTTTTTACTTTCAGACTTTTCTTTAGAATCGTTTGCTTTTGCTATGCTTCTTTTTCGCTTTGGCCGATGTTATGCTGCCGGTCAAATGATCGTCGGTCACGGATAAATTGTTGTTGTTTCAATGTAAAAGAGAAAAATTTCGCTCTCCCAATTTTCTCTTTTATATTGAAGCAACAACAATTTAATCCGTGACCGGTGCCCGTGACCGGCTGCATAACATTGGCCTTTTTTCGCACTTTTATTTTTGATTCTTCTTCTTACATACACTATCTTTTAAAGTTTCTTATTCCACTACTTCAATAACACTTTCCATATTTTGGGTCTTCATATCCTCTTCTGCTTTTATCTACTTTTTTCTTTCCATAAACTTCTCTTACATTTTTTACATTTCCTTTTCTCCGTCATTTTTACCATCTCGAATAATCAATAATACATTTTTATTATAATAACTGAGCAATTTGAACAAACTGTGAACATTTTTTATACCAAACTGTTCAAACTTCCTCTGTTCAAACTTCCTCTTCTAATTCGTCTTCTTCTTCTTCTAATCTCTTTGGGCCATTGTTTACGACGCAGTTTCACAGTTCATGATTTTTCACAGCTACTATTAGTAAATACAACACAAACATTTGAATTATTGACTGATACAACGCCACCGTCATCAGATGTGCGTCGAACGAGCACAGCAACAACAAAGCGTGTTCAGGTAGGTCGCCAAATGCGACTCAAAGCGGCCAACTTTACTAATTCCAAGGGAGCAGCAAAGGCGTTTTAGTGGCTCGAGTTGTGGTTGTTGTTGTTGGTGCAAAATATGTAAATTATGCTGGAGGCTAATTTACGAGCGCTCTTGGCTTTCGGGCCCAACAACAAAAACAAACGGTAAACAACAAAAGCACATTCAATGCGGCAAATGTTTGTGGGGCTGCTACGAAAAGGGCGTTCGAGCAGCTGTAGTGAAGGGTAAAAAAAAAAAAAACAAACAGAAATACGAAGAAAACACAAAATTAAGTAACGACGAAAACGACACACAGAGACGCGGCAAAAAGGCAGAGAACCAAAAGTACAATTAAAAAACTGAGAAAAATTACAAGTTATTGTTACTTGTGCGCCATTGCCAACATTTTATTAGCGGCCTAAAAGAGCAGCCCATCATTTTGTGGAAAGCAAAAACAACACAAAAACACAAAAATCGTACATGTGAGGAAACCGAATGTTTACGATTTTCTCAGCTCAGAATTTAAGCGCTGCTACGCAGAAAATTTAGTCGCCACTTTATGTGTGTGTTTAATTTTGTATTATTTTTTATTATAATTTTTGTCTTACGTTTTGGCAAGTCGAAACCTTGAATTCGACTTAATGCCTTTGCCTTTAATTTCCATTATTTTTCTACTCAAGTCGCTTTGTCCGGGTAAATGTTGTTCGGATTTTAATTTCGGGAAGCGACTTTTTGTTGTTGCTATTTGTTAATCGTTTTTGTTTTTGTTCAATTTCGGGCAGCCAGAAAAAAATTGAATAATTACAGAGCAAACGAAGAGGCACAAAACCGCACTTAAACTTGGCAGCAATGCGTTGTGGAGGCTTGGAAAATTGGTGTGAAATGATTGCAAACAACAACAATAATAGCAACAATAAGAGCACAACGCAGCAGCTGATTTGTGAAGGGCGAGGCGCATAGTTCGGCCGCCACGCAACAACACAATAAAATTACATTCCAATTAAGAAAATTGCCGCAACGCTGCAATGAGTGGTGAGTGGAGTGGGGAACGTCGCTGTAGTTTGTTGATATTTGGGAAAAATTTGAAATAATTTCCAGGCCTTGCGGCATGGGAAAATTTTTTTTCATGCGGGAAGAAAATTATAAAAAAAAATGCAGACCAAATGAGGCACATGATGGCGACAAAAATTGGTTGGTAAAGCAATTTGCGGCAATTGGAAAAATTTAGAATAATTTTTCAATTCAATTACAATTAAATTCAGTCACACACTAGAAAATACTGGGGACAAGAGAAGCCGCCGATGAAAAACAAAAAAATCGGCTTTATCGGTTTAATTTTATGTTTTTTTTCTTGCTTTAAGTTCAAAGTTAATTTGCAAAAGTAAATAAAAACAAATTTATTTGCGGCAATTTACACTCGGCAATAACAACAACAATTAGCAAACAACAAAACAATTAGCTAAAGATGCGCCAAAAACTTAAAGGAGAAATAAGAAACGAAGCCTCAATACAAAAAAATATTTTAAAAATGTGAAAAATGAAACTACAAAATCTATAAAAATTCAAAAACAATCAAATAAAAATATTTAACAAATGCAAAGCATCATAACCAAGCAAACAGCACTTTAAACAACAAAAACTGTGTAAAACCAGAACAAAACAACAACTACCAATACCATAACTTCGGCGCACTGACTGACAGCAAAGTGTGAATGCAAAACAAATGACCATTCATTAAAGCCCACAGCAAACTACAACGGAAAACAATAAAAAAAAAATATATACTGCACTGCAGCAAAAAGATTATGATTGCTCTTTGTTGTTGCTTTGGTGTAGGTAGTCGAAAAGGCTGCTTAAGTATTTATTTTAATATATTTTTTTTAATTTCGGTTTTGAACTTGTTTTATTTAATTTGTTATTTACTTTGTTTATTTTTATTTAGTTGTTTTTTTATTTTTTTATTTACTTTTTCAACTTCTTATAATTGTTTATATTTTTTTAATATTTAAAAAAAATTTTTATTCCCATTAATTTAGTTTTAGTAAATTAGTTTTAATAAATTTTTTATGATTTTTATATTTTTTTAATATTTTGTGCAATCTTTAATTAACTCCATTTAATGTTTTCTTATTAAACTTTTTATTATTTTTCATATTTTGTTTTAATATATTGTTAAAGTTTGTATTTACTTTATTTAATTTTTTCATTAAATTTGTTAAATTTTTTTTAAATATTTTTTTGATATATTATTTAATTTTTTTATTTCATTTATACAGTCGTGTCTGGTTATAGTGAACACCTCGATATAGTGAACACCCAAATTTTGACATGGAGCTTCTAAATCATGAACACAATTTTGAAAGCATTTGAAGCAAAAAGAAAAAGTGTTTTTTGAGCAAATAAAACGAGTTTTTGAACAAAAATGTTAACCTTGATATAGTGAACAACCTCAATACTGTGAACAGGCCCTGCAATAATTAGTTCACTATATCCAGACACGACTGTAATTGAATTTATTAACAATAATCTACGTTTTTAATTTTTTATTTACTTGGTTTGCTTAGTTTTTATTAATTTTTTTATCATTTATTTAAATATTTTATTTAATTTTTTAATATTTTCTTTTCCTTTTTTTATTTATTGTATTGAATTGATTTAGTTTATTGATTTTTTATTTATTTTTATTATTGAATTTTTTAATTTTTAATTGTTTATTTATTTTGTTCAATTTTTTATAATTTTCTTATTGTTTATTTATTCAATTAATTGCTTCATTTAGTTTTTTCTTGAATTCTTTTTAATATTTTGTTTAATTTTTTATTGAATTTGTGATTGAATTGATTTACTTTATTGAATTTCATATACGTTTTAAATTAATTGTTTTATTCATTTGATATTTATTTTATTTAATTATTCTAATTTATTTAAATTTTGTAACATTTTATTTAATTCTTATTATTCTTTTTAACTATTTATTGAATTATAAAAGGTTTAATTTTTTAATTTTTTATTTAGTTTAACTTTTAATTTAATTTTTTCTTTACTTTATTTGATTGTTTTTATTGACCTTTTTAATATTTAATTAATTGCTTTATTTTATTTTTAATAAATTTGTATTATTACATATTTTGTTAACTTTTTTATTAAATTTATTGAATTGATTTACTTTTTTAATGTTATTTTTCCATATGTTTTTTAATTTTATTTTTATTAAAGTTTAAATTGACTTTATTTAATTTGTCTAATTTATTTACATTTTTAATTTTTTTAATTCTTATTATTCTTTTAAATTTTTACATTAATTTTTTGATTCAATTTTTACTGTTTTTTTATTTAATATATTAAACTGCATAGTTTTTTCATTATTTTAATTAATTTGTTATTACATTTTTATAAATTTTTCAATTTCTTATTGATTGCGAAAAATTGTTTTCCAATTTTATTTAATGAATTTATTAAAATAATAATTGTAATTATTAAATAATTCAATAATTCCACTTTTTAATTTTTTTTAATGAATTTTTCTTAAGTTTTTCCCATTTCCTTACCTTTCGCCCGTTTTTCATTCCTTTGTGTTTTTTTTTCAACTTACTTCCAAAAAAATTTGGCGTATCTACATCGTGTACAATTGCCAACAACAAACAAATCAACAGCCAAAACAGTCCAAAAGGCAACAACAACAACATCCAACCAGCACCATCAACCGTCAGCCAACACGAAATAACAATAAAACAGCGGCCCCCACATGCAGCACGAATCGACGAGGCATAAAAATACATAAAATAAACAAAAGTAAAATTTACGACGAGTAAAGAAAAAGCACAAAAAAGAGAAGAAAATGGAAACGCAACGCAACGGCAAAATTGAAATGCGAAACAGCTAAAAATGTGTAATGGAAGTGGCCGAAATGTTGGTGTCCAAAAGGGGCATTTCTCAGCGAGAATGCGACATGTTGAACTGAACTGTGGTGGGCATGAAAATTTGGCAAGTTGAATGAGTGGCACGAGAGATGACAAAAGGTTGGACAGTGGAGCAAATGTGTTGAAAAAATACTCACAAAAATTGGTAAAATGAAAATACAAAAATTAGTTGAAAAGGATTAGCAGAGAAAATTGTTCCTGTTCTTTGCACAAAAGTGCATAAAGGCGAAATCCACTTAGGTCATAAAGGCCCATTGTGATAATACATTTGAGCTAGTTTGAGCTACTTACAAATCTAGTAGACAGTGAAAAGTTGTTTTCTTTAGAATGACAAAACTGTAAGGTTGGCCAAATTTGATGCTACTTTTGGGTCATCTTAGGTTAGTTTCTTCTATGGAGCTTGTATGACTACGAAGGTAAGATTCGCTCAAAGAGGGTCAGCTTGGTGGATGAAGCGATGGTGGATGAAGTAATGTGTTCCTACTTACAATTCTGGAAGAGCTTTGGGTACTAAACTTTCTTTTTTTCTTCTTAATATTGTTTTGACTGCATTCTTCGCTACTTTATGGCAACTTTTCTGCTTTCTATATGCAAATCCACTTCTTATTTTCACAAATTCTCATCCTATATCTTTTTTCTAAAGACAAAAACATCCACAATAAAATGTTAACTAAACTCAAGTAAATATTTAACAACTTTCAGCTGATCACACACACACATTATCCAAATTGATATGCAACAAAATGTGTTACGTGTCGCGTCCCACTGTAATGCGCCATCAAATTTCTTCTATGCCAGTCAAGTGTAATTTTCAGCACGTCTATATGGGTCAATTTTCATGCTTTTGCCGAAAGGAAAAGTGAATAGGAAACTAAGCCAAACGGCTACTATTCCACTCTGAAAGCGTTCCACATTCTAGAGACACACACACAGTTTTTTGTGCATTTTTGTACGTTTTTTTGTGCAGTTATGGCACACAAAACTCCAACAAAGCGTGACGAAACGTGACCAAATTCAGTAAAAAAACCTAATGCCAAAGGAATGCAAAACAGCAATTAATAAAAAAAGTAATGTTGAAAAATATAAAAATAATAAAAATAAAAAATTCTAACGACTACACGTCGATATGTACGTGAATGCCTCTGTGCGTTGTGGTGATAAATAGCTATGAAAAAAGTCAAATGCCAATATTATTTATTGGTGCGATACAGCAAAGGCCAGCGCGCATTTTAAACTGCGATAAACTCAACAAAACCATGAAAATCATATTAAAAATGAATACATAAAAAACAAGAATTTATGTTCTTTTGTACAGCAATTAATAAACAATAAATGTTGTCAGCAATGCGCAGAAACAAGAATTCTTACGGATTGCTAAAAATGAGACAAAGAAGCAACAAAAAAAAAATCCTATAAATTAGAGAAAAACAATAATTATAGCAACAACAATCAGATTAATCAGCATAATCATATTTTTGGTCAAAAAATTTTTTTTTAAATATAGAACAACAACAACCAATGCTCCCACTATGCGATGGGCAGCTTAAAGTCTTCCTGCTACAAATCAACAACAAATAGAGTTATAAATAAATTGAACAAAAAATGAACTGAGAAGTTGGCTTTTTAATTAAGCAGCCGCTGCAGATTTATGTATGAAAAATAATACAACAACAACTAAAAGAACAACAAAATAATCATATATTAATGACAGCGCCGCATAGAAATGCCAACTGGGCAGCGGCTGGCGCCTTCTGACCCCAACAGCGCCGTCAACATGGGCGCAAAAGTCAAAAAACAACAATAACAAAAAAAGAAAAAAAAATTAAATAACAACAACAACAACTAAATATGTATATAATAGTATTAACAAGTACAATAATAACAAAAGAACATGGAACCAAAAAAAAAATTAGAATTTGAAGCGAAAACAACGACCAACAAAAAAACATGAACAACCACCAATTTTTGTGTATAAAAAGCAACAAAAACCAGCAGCACGTCGGACAAGCACAAAAACGCACACACAAATACACACAGATACAGAATTTAATTTAATATGCTTCAAGGTTAGGCGGAAAGCAACAGAATCGACCAGAAAACACATTATGACAACAACAAAAACAATCGAAAAAGCAAGTAGCAAACGGCGAAAAAACGCCAAATTAACAACAACAAGCAACAGCAAACGTTTGAAATGAAACGTTTCAAGTTTGTCGGTATGTGTGTGTGTGTGTTTGTGTTGTGTGGTGAATTGTGTGTGGCTCTGAGCCCCAAAAAGCACCGACGAAAAATTGACAAGCGCGTGTTGTTGTTGTTTTTGTTTTTTTTTGTATTTGTATGGCACTTGTTTTTGGTGGCGACATTTTGTGGAGTGATGTGGGAGGAATTTGTGTGTGGCGGCGGGTGGATTTGATGATAAATGGCAAACGAGTTTTTTTCTGTACATAGAAGAAGACAAAAACGCCATAAACAAAGCGCCTCGCACAGTACTCGCACAATAAATATGTATATCGAAACAACAACAGTAATAGCAGAATTTAGTACTTTTTTGCAATGCTAAAAAATTTAATATTAGGTTTTTTTTACAAATTGCTAATACTTTTGGTTTAAAAATAAATCTTTAACTATTTTTCGTATCGAATTTGTGATATTATTTCTAAATTTTTTTTAATTGAAAAAATTTGTTTTTTCTTCATTGTGGTCCTTTGAAAGTAAAAGTATGTGGTCACATTTTTTTTAATAATTTAAATTTTGTATGTTTTGGAATTTTTATTTTTTGTTCATAAATAATTTCATAAACGATTTCAACTTTGCACGTTTTTTCAATTTTTATTTTGCAATTTTTAATTTGTTTATATTGTTTAGTTAAATTTTTTGTTTTGCTCAAAATCTCTTCGGTCTGTTGCTCGCGTGCGTAATACGCGCAATTACGCGGCGCTCATAAATAAATATTTTTGGCAACGTCAACCACGGCAAGAACCTATTTGCAGTGTGCGGTTTGCGTTAGAGTTGACGATAGTGTTCTTGTAGTTGTTGTTGTTGGTTTTTGATATTTAGACAAGAAGACTTTCACATAAAATCACCAAATCTGTAAACTCAGGCAGTGAGACTATGAAAGTGATGCACTGAGAATGTTGGGTTTGTGATGAACTAAAAGGGAGAAGGGGAGGGAAGACATGCTTTAATGCCAATAGGCCCAATGTAGCATATGTATGTGGTACATTTGCATTTCAGGAAAATTGAAAGCACGGTTAACACGTTAAAGTTAAAGTAAGACGCACCAAGTCGTAAGTGCATGATAGAAATTTTGCTTGAAAACCTTAGGAAATATTTGCATTTACATAAAAACAAAAAAATATACTCGTATTTGATGAAAGAAATCAATAAAAATATTTAAAGAATTTTGTATAACTTTTAGAACTTTTGACTTAAGACGTCTCGGCCATGAAAAGCAACCAAATGAAAATAACGAAAAACAAAGAGAGTGTCACTTGGCGCAGCCCAGCTGGCACCACATGTCCAACACAAACAGCCACACGCAGTTCTAAGCAAGTAGAAAATTGCAACAACAATGAACCTATAACGTCAGCAAATACAACTAACAGCCAAGAAGAAGGGGGAAAGGACTTTATTAATCACAAAATTGAATAAAATGCTGTTTGATTGAACGATTGATGATGTTTGACAGTTGATGTTGTTCATTGTTGTTGTTTTTCTTGCTGTTGATAATGACGCTGACAAAGTCGCTGTTGGGGTTAAAGTTTCACCATTTGTCATACGATACCAGTTTACGAATTGGTGGGTGCACTACTGGTTATGACTTCCTTTTGTCGTTGTTGCTGAATTTTGGCATTCCAGTTTTAGTGTATTTTGTTGTTTTTTTTTTTTTGCAAACCCACAACAACACCAGTAGCACACAAAAGTCTGATTGAGACGCTGTCAAAGTTGGCCGCGTGCTGTTCAAACGCATTGTAACGCATTGAACCGAAACGCTTCGACTTTGGCGTTTGGTTGTAATTCGAGAACTTGCACAAGTCGTAGCTAATGTATGACGTTTTTATACAAAAACAAAATAATAATAACAATGGCAAACAGAAGAAGAAGAAGAAGAAGAATATCAAGAACAAGAAGAAGCTAGAGTAAAGACAACACTGACAGCAAAAAACAAAGCATTTTGTTTGTTTTAGTTCATTTAAGATTGACAGTGTTGGAGTGGGGTTACTCTACTCGCTCAGCGTTGTTTGAGGCTTTTAAGGCATGGCACAGTGGTGGCAAGAATGCTCATTGTTGGACAAATCGATTCAGCAATTAAATTGCAACAGAATGGGAACAAACTCGAGCAATTTTTGAAGCAAATGGAGTCGGGATCACTTGGATCACTGGAAAAGTGGATCACTTACGACAACATCAAACAAAAACGGTCGTGGTTGAATTGCGATCGGCTCACCTCAATTAAACGAATTTTGTTCTTCTTCTGTTTGGCATTATTATTTTTTTATTATTATTTATTATTATAAAAATATTTTGTTTTATATGAACTTTCGCCAAGCGAGGATTGACCGTCTATCAGGCAGGTTTTGCTGTGTGTTTGTTGAAATTGACAGGGAATCATCTACTATGAGACGCGTCTCTAAGGCCAAACCTTTAGTTCGAACCTGTACTGTCAACAAGTGGACCGTCCGAAGGAAGAAAGCGGACAGAAGCGACCGGTTTGACAAGGAATTCTGTTCCATGAGGACAACGCCTGACTACTGACTCGCCAGAAGCTCCTGGAGCTTGTTCGAAAGGTTCATATGCATTCATCTTATTGTTCGGATCTGGCACCAAGTAATTACGATTTAAATAAGATTTTGCTGGTGGAAAAATGCCTCAAGAGAAGCTTGACTCTTTAAATTTTTCAGGAGATTTAGGAGGTTCTTGGCCTTTGAGGAGAATTTTTAGGAAGAAGAAATGTGTAGGAGAAAGTTTAGCAGATTTATATTTTATGTTAGGGGATTTTTCGATAACGAAGCATGATGTTTTGGGAACAGTTGCAACAAAAAATATTTTGGCAACTGTTTTAATAGTTAAAGCAAATGTAAGCTCGTTCTATCTCATTCTCACTTATTGCTGTCACAATGAAATCCCGCCAAAAATGGCACTTTTTATTTGATTCATTTGTGATATATTTCGTTTTTGTTAAGTTTTTGTTGTTAAGCTGAAGATAAATAAAAAAGGCTGCATTAAAAAATTATATGTTTATATTTTTATTTTTTTATGAAAAGTTTAATTCCTTTAAAATGACGCAAATTATAAAAAAAAAATTAGGAGATTTTTTTAAATTTTGGGAGGAAATTTCAGTATTTTTTAAGATTTACGAGAAAGTCATTTCAGGTATCTGGCAATACTGAACCTGGCACTAAGTAATAACCACTTATTGCTGTCCATGGCTAATGATTTGCTGCTGAAAAAATTGTCTCAAGAGAAGTTTAACTGTCCCAGTTGTTTGCCTATAGGAACAAAGACAGAAAGAGAGAGAGAAAGTTATCCACCAAACGATCATTCTAACTATGCCAAAAAACCCATAACTTCAAGCAAAAAAAACAAAACATTTATATTTGACCAATGAACTTGTCGCTGGCACCACTGTGCACTGGCTACTGCTTAATTTCATTCAAGCGCACAGCGAAAAAATTTCGTTGGTTTAATTGTAGTTGTTGATGTTGTTGCTGTTTGACTGCAAACCACTTTTAGTCACGCCAAGCCAGTCCATTTGTTTGTCCGTTCAGCCCAAACTTAGCAGCGAATTTCGATAAAACAACAGACCAGTCGCCAGCCATAATAGCAGCAGCTACAAAAACAACAACAACAACAACAAATACAACAACAACCATATCAGCAGCAACCAACACTAGTAGCAGTTGAAATTAATCCCTCGACATGGCACATAATGTGCCCTACTCGAAATTAACAAATACATAAAACTAATGTGAAAAAAAGCAACAGCAAAAATACCAAAAGCCAAACAAATGAAAAACGAGAATATCAAAAATTAAAACCGAAAGTAAGTAAAGCCAAAGTTAAGTACAATGAAACCAAAAATGAAAACCCATGTGACGATAATAAAACGCTTTCAGTTGGGTGAGTGTGTCGATGGCAACAACAGCCACAACAACAACAACAACAATGGCAGTGGCAATAACAACGCCAGCAACTTGAACATCAACACCACAGCCCCCGAAAAAACAAACACACACACAAACAAATCTATTGACTGCATGACATTGCGCCCATCTGCAACCAATAAAAAATTATTGAAAATAAACTGAAAAAAAAATCCAAATTGCGCTCGAACTGATCCCTAACGATCGGCACAGATCAGTTTTGGGCTTTGAATTTTGGTTGCTTTTTTGGTGGTTTACTGCTCGTTCGTGTGTGTGTGTATGTGGCAGGAATGGCAATGGCTGCGGCTACAAATATTCCACCATATCTTTTACTTCTACTTCTTTGCTGTCATCGTTTGCTTAGTTTCATTCTCACGCACTGTGCATGTGTGGTTAATGCTAAATGGGCAACAACAATGAGCATCTTTCATAGCGACCGCCGGCAACTTTCACGCCACTGTAGGCACGTTTTTTCGACTAACACTGACAGGCGAGCAGTGTGGCATGGAGTGTGGCATAAGCTGCGCTATCCATAAATCTAAATCAAATGCCTAACGAAGCGATCGTTTGCGCCCAGAACGCGCGCGCTACGCCCTGCTCTCCAACTTGTATGTGTGGGTGTGTTCGTGTGTGTCCATCCACCCCTTGCCGACTTTTCGACGCATTTTCGACTTTTTAATGCAACGCCTCGCCGGTCAGGCGTTTGTTAAAACGTCTACAAGCACTTTCCATGCCATTAACTTACGCACCCCCACTCGCATTGCGGCGTCTTCTGTGTGCCGCCGCTCGCTGCGCGCCGCATGGGCGCTGACTTATAGCCGTCGGCAGGCGTTGACTATCGCTGCGAATTGCATAAATTTAAGTAAAAATGCTCGAATTGAATTTGGTTTGTACGCTGAGCTGTGCTGAACACAATGCGGCAAACACCCCCGCCAAGGCGCACAGGGGCGGCTGTAGAAGTGGGCGTAAGGGCCCAACAAAATATTGAATATTCTGTGTGGTAGACGGTGGCTACTTTATGGCAGTTTTCTTGGCTGTTAGAAGTATATTTATGTGACATTCAAAAATCTATTTTTTAAAGCGTTCTATACAATATAAGATAAATGTTTCTATAAAATTGCTGTTTGATAACAATTTTTCAGTACAACTTGGCAATTAAAAAAAAATGTGAACATCGGTTGACATAGGGTGACTACTCATCTTAAAATCAGTTAAATTGTTGGCAAAGACAACTGAATTGGAGCAGTTGGGCGGCTTTCTTTTAAGAATAGATGGTCTAAAATTTCTGTGAAGTCTATTTTGTATTTTGATTTCAGTTCAAATATTATTAAAAATTAGTGAATCTTTTGGTTCAAAATCAAATCGAAACTCTGCTGAAGCGTTTACAATTTTGTTTTGAAAAATATTTTTTTTAACAATATTTTATTTAAAGAGATTTGAAGTATTAAATTATTAAATCTTCTATCTTGAAGTGGAATGGTCCCAACAAGATTCCAATACTGAAACCTTCAGCTAAAACAAAATTTGTCTAATTTTGTTTTTAAATATGTTTTTTTACAATTCTTTATATATAAATATATTCTATATTTATATATTATATATTTTACAATATTTTTTAAGTAAATCTTGTGGTTCAAAATCAAACTGAAATTTTTCTGAGTCGGTTAAAATTTTGTTTTTAAATCTGTTTTTTTAACAATATTTTATTTAAAGAGATTTGAAGTATTCAATTATTAAATCCTCTAACTTGAAGTGAAATGGTCCCAAAATCCTGAAGCTTTCAGCTAAAAAATAAATTTTTTATTTTGTTTTGTGGTTCAAAACTAAATTGAAATTTAGCTGAAGCGTTTAAAATTTTGTTTTAAAATCTGTTTTTTTTTTAAACAATATTTTATTTCCAAAGATTTTAAGTATTACATTATTAAATTCTCTACCTTGAAGTGAAATGGCCCCAAAAAGATTCAAATACTGAGCTTTCAGCTATCTTTGAAAAAAAACCAAATATTCTGCTTTGAAGTTAAATGGCTTAAAAGAATTGAGATATGAAGTCTTTAGCTATCTTTGACAATAAAAAAAAACCAAATCTTCTGCCTTGAAGTGAAATGGCCCCAACAAGTTTACTGGCCCCGCGACAATCAAAACAACGAAGGCCGCTCGTTGCCTGATGCCACCGAACGCTTATGCAAAGTTTCATGGCGACTGTGACGTGCAGCGGTCCGGCCGACCCCCATGGCGGGTGTGTCACAACAAGACTACATTGTAGCTGAAACAGCAAGCAGCACCACTGTGCAGCACAGCAAAAACAGGAAGACATTTCACGCAAAACAAAAATGGCACCAAAGTGTAGCGAATCCGGCCGATACGCAACAATGTGCAAAGCAGCACAAATTGACGTACGCGAGAGCAACAAATTGCAAGCATTATTTAGAAAAAACTTTTCAAAAATTTTAAACTTTTACTTGTAAATTTTTGGAAAATAAAATCACCGTAAAGCAACAAGGAAAATTTACTACGCGTACGCCGCATTGAGACGCGCCTATTCATAAATTTTCGTAAATTAGCAGCGCCACGTCAACAAGCCAACAATTTTGCTCCATAGCATAAATGAAAGAAAACACCCAGCAACAACAACAGAAAATCGAACAAAAATTTTCCACCACGAACGCGCCGTGCCACAGTGCCACACTGGCCGATTGGCAGAACGTGAGCAGTTGGCAAGCGTGCCAAAAATTTACGAGAAACAAGCGGCGCGCATCAATAAAATTTACACATACATATATATATATTCGTATATATATATATATAAGAAATCGTAGAAGCGGCAAGGAACAACAAAAATAACTAGAAAAAAATACATTTCGAATTGCAGAAAATCGAGCAAAAATCATTGGCGAACGAAACACGCAAGAAAAACGCGCGCACGCAGCAAGAAGCACGCGTGGTGGCAACTGGACGCGCTGAGAGCTGCGTCGATTCGTGGTAATTAAGTAAATAAATGAAAACATTAAACAGTCAGCCATTGGAAAATGGCAAGGAAACAACAACATGAAAAAAAAATGAAAAAATAAAAATAAAAAGAAAAACGTGAAAAAAATGCGCCGGCTGGGCGCGTAATGCGAGCTGCGCGCTAAATGTGTGTGTGTGTGTGTGTGTGAATTTTGGTGGGCAGCATGTGGCATAGAAGAATCAAAGAAGCAATCAAAAAAATATTAAAAATTAAAAAAACTATATTAAAAATATATAAAAAATTGAAATAAAAAAGAAACATAAATCAAATCATTGAAGAAAAAACAAACGCCTACAACACAAACTGGCCGCAGCATCGCGCCGTCGCGTGGTCCGCACACATTGCACGATGGTGTTGATGTTGGTGTTAGTGTTGTCGATTTGTATCTGCTGCTGCAGAAAACACCTGTTGACTGCGTTGGCTCTACTGGCCATTGTTGCGGCTATTGCGATGATTGTCGTCAAGGGCACAAAAGACAGCGACGGAAAAGATTTTGAATCAATTTCTAGCATAAATTGGCTCAGAAAATCAAAATTTTATATTTCATATTTAATATATGTATATTTTTTATATATTCATAAAACTACAAACTACAAACTTATATACTAAAAGTTGCCTCTGTAACGCACGTAATCCTAAACTTCTTGCAATTCTTATAAAGAAACCTGCAGAAAGGATCTTTGAAAGACAAGTTGAGAAATAAGGATTTTTTTAATAAAGCGTTGATATCTTTAAATTTTGATATCATTAATCTTATATCTTGAAGTTAAATTCGAAGATATAACACTTCAAAGTTATGCAATAATCCTCATCCATTAACAATTGTCACCACCAAATATTATCAAATTTCTAAAGTTACATTCAGTTAGCTGATTTTCATAGTTAATTGAAAATTTAATTTCCAAAGTTTTACCATTTCCGGTCACTAAAATAAAGTATTTTTATACTAACCATTAATTGAGAAGCAAATAAAACCTATGAACTTCCAATTTTTGGTCTGGCGCTCGAATTACTGCCATCAACAATCAAGAGAAATGTTTCAAAAGGTTTATATTCAAAGTACAACTTTTATGTTACGTAATTGAATAAAAAACTGCAAATTTCTGCGTTTAACAGCTTTGACTTTAATTAAATTAAATTTTCTTGACGTGAATTAAAACATTTTCCATCCATAAAATCTTAAATCTAAAAATAAATTGAACCGATTGAACCCATAAAAAAACCAACGTCTAAAATAAAGTTTCTTCGACAATTGACTTCCAATTGAACCAACAAAAACATCCAGCAAACAAATAACTTCGACTAACGAGTTCTTTAGAAGACCAAGCTTTGTCGATAAAAGTTTTGTCTTCTATGCTGAAAAAGCCCCAAAAATATTTCTTTATAAGAAAAATTCTCGAAATAGGCATATAAGACAAATATTAACTGAATATATCGACGAAAAAATCCAACAATAAATAATAACTTACAAATTCTTCTCTTCTTTATAGATTTTTACCAATTAAGCTGACTTAAAAACTGAACTAAAACCATTCTTCGACACATGAGTTCTTAAAAGACGGAGTGAAAATAAATGCCAAAAAAAACGAAAAAAATATATATACAACAAAATGCAAAAAAAAATGACATCTAGATTTGAGTTCTTGAAATCGTCATAGAAGACTAATTTGAACCGAAAAAAACTTAAAACTCAAATAAAATACAATGCTTAGACAGTTGAGTGCTCAAAAAAAAAAACAAAAAACTCAAATAGCAACATTTCATTGACAGAAGAGCCTTCGAAATAAATATAGAAGACTATACAGGCTAATATAGGCTATCCAAAACAAACATAGAAAATATAAAACATATATATGTATTTAAAAAACAAAAAAACACATACAAAAATATAAAAAAAAATATTTTTAAATGTAATATATACATAAACTATAAAAATATAAATCTTAGTTCTTGAAAACATCATAAAAGATAAATTTGAACCTAATAAACCGACCGAAAAAAATCACAAAAATCCAACAAAAATATATAAAAAAATATTTTAAAAAATATATATAAAACATAAAACTCACTTTTCTCGAGAGTTGAGTTGGAAAGTTCTTGGAAACGTCATAGAAAACAAATTTGAACCCAAAAAAACGAAAAATCTAGCAAAAACAATATTTCGACAGTTGAGACTCGAGAGAAAACCCATAAATAGCAACATTTCCTTGACAGAATATAAATGTCAAAATAAATATAAAAGACAAATATAGGCTAAAAACAAATATACTTAGAAAATGTAAACAAATATTTAAGAAATGAAAAATATATTTAAAAAATATATAAAAAATATTAAAAAATATACATCGGATATAAAAATATAAAACTGAGTTTCCTCAAGACTTGAGTTCTTGATAACGTCATAGAAGTTAAATCTGAACCAATTAAACCGACCAAAAAAACTCAAAACCCCAAACAAAACATCTATTCGACTACTAAACTCTAGTTTCAACCTTTCAGCAGAAAAGTTCGAGTTGTATTAAAACGAAACTTAATACGCTTCGTTTAGCACGCAAATGATTGACACTTACCGTTTGACAATCAGCTGATCACTGTCACGATTCGTACTCCATTCATTAACAACAACAACGCCAACCAAACAATTGTTTATATAACTTCACAAAGAAAGTTGATATAAAAAATATGGCGTTCGGATGTGTCTGTGTGTATCTTACAGCAACAACAAAGGCAAACGTTGTTGTGTTGTTGTTATTGTATTGATTCAAGCATTAAATCCATAAGGCAACAAATAATCCGCACGTTCGAGGGTTGATGGGGTTGTAGAAATTTTTGAACTGCGATAAATGTTTTTGATTTTTGGTTTTTATTTTTAAAATTTTTTTTTATAATTAATAATTTGCACAAGTCGTGTGTGTATGATTTAAAAATATTCAAGCTTGCTTTTGTATGGGAAATTTTTTGGGTTGTTGTTGTAAAAATACACTATACTCGCATAGTAAGCACTTATATATTTTTGTCAACTTGAAAAAATCTGCAAATATTTTATTTAATTTTGATTTTTTTCTTTTCAAACTTTTTCAAATTTTTCTCTTACAGGCACTTGTCACTTGTCGCGTTCGCTGCGACCACGTGCGGCTGTCAGGTTGTGTGCAGGAATCGGTAGCGCTAACCGGTGACCGATGCACTGCTGGAACTCGCTGCGGCGCCACTAAAGCATGACCGCACTGCGAGGGGGGTTACGGGCACAATTTCGGTTTGTAAAGGCACGAACACAGACGGCACACAGGCGGCGACACGGCGCACTCATAACCAGCGAATACGAAGGCACCGTTCGAGTGGTGGTTGTTATTATTGTTGTTGTGTGCGCTATGTTTTAGGGTTGCTAGCAAATAGCAATAAACGTACGCATGCTTTCAACCAAGCAAAGCAATTCAATGATTTTTGAACAAAATATTTGTTGAATTTTTTTGTAGATTTTATAAAACTTTTTTTTATGAGCTCCGCACTAAACTCCGTACTTGAAAACGCAAGTTCAAAGACTGTGACTTTGGGTTGGCTGTGCAGCACGGCTGAGCTGTTGTTGGGCCTTTTTCGGTTTGTTGTTGTTGTTATGTTTCCAACTGCTTAGAACCGTTCGTGGGGCTTTTTGAAGCGCGCGAGCGTTGCGTTCGCGACGAGTTCAACACGTTAAATAAACGTTTGAGCAAATTTCGAATTTGCCTAAAGCGGCAGCCAAGTCAGCCAGCGTCGATAAACGAGCAACGACGTCCAGAGCGACAACAGCGGCGGCGGCTACCGCCGCTCAATTCTGATTCTATTCTAACGACGACTACAGCGATGGCGACCGCGAAGAGAGCCAAATGGCGGCGCTGCTTTTGGCGGTTATGTTGTTGTTGCTGTTGCTGCTACTGCTGGTGGTTGCTGCCGCCATTAAAACACTAATGAGGCGCGCCGGCAGCCATGTCGCTGTTGCTGTTATTGTCGCTTTTAACTCACCGATTTTATGCACCAATTCAACAAACAAATGTTGCACGTTAAAGTTGTTTGTGTTGCTTTTTTATTGTTCACTAGGCTCGCGTGTTTCATTTGGTGACAAGGCACGACAGCGCGTCTGTGCTGCGTTCAAATCCAGCGCATGATAAGAACTGAAACCGAAAGCAATGCGAAAAGCGCTAAAAGGGCCGGCCAACGATGCACTGGCGAGCGGCAGCGACAGCGGCAGCAGCGGCCGGTGGTTGATTGGTGGCAGCAGTGGTGGCGCCGAATGTTGAACGTAAATGCCGCTGGCCGAGGCAGAAAGCTGCAAAGCAATGTTTGTCTGTCGCTTGGCTGCGTGAAAATTGTACGTCGAAAGCAACGCAGAGGCAATACACCAACAACAACAACTAAGTGTATACATACAACAACAAACTCACACACTTTGGCCGCAGCCACTTGGAGCAACGGTGCGAAGTGCGCGCAGCAACGCGGCCCGACTGCCCATGCGCAGGTTTGAATCAGTGTGTGTGTGTGTGAGAGAGTATTAGAGTGAGAGCGCGAAGGCGAACGCGCTGCTGGCAGCAATGTTTGCCGGAGCTTTGGGGCGAGGCAGCGCAGCGCTGCGTTGCGCTGAAGCAACGAAAGCTAAACAAACAACAAAAAGCAACAACAAACTTGGAGAAGCAGCGAGCATTAGGAGGAGAAGTGATGGAGCGAGTGGTTAAGGGGAAACGGCAAACAAATGGCACAGCGACACATACGACAACAGCGAAAGGGTGCAGAGGGAGAGAAAATAAAAGACTGAAGAAGAACACATTAGAGAATGAAAGTAAAATGCTAACGAATGAAAAGATAATGAAGCAGAAGAAACGATTGAAAACATTCTAAACAATTTTTAGATACAATTATTGCGAGAATGTTATGAAAACCTTAAAAAAACAATAAAATAAAAAAATAAGTAAAATGAAATAAAATAAAATAAAATAAAATAAAATAAAATAAAATAAAATAAAATAAAATAAAATAAAATTAAATTAAATAAAATAAAATACAGTGGTGTCTGGATATAGTGAACTAATTATTGCAAGGCCTGTGTACTGTATTGAGGTTGTTCACTATATCAAAGTCAACATTTTTGTTCAAAAACTCGTTTTATTTGCTCAAAATACACTTTTTGTTTTTTGCTTCAAAATTTTTTTTTTATATTTAGAGGCTCGATGTCCAAATTTGGGTGTTCACTATATCGAGGTGTTCACTATATATGGGGTTCACTATACCCAGACACGACTGGAAAATAAAAAAGAAAAATCAAATTAAAAAAAATAAAATAAAATAAAATAAAATAAAATAAAATAAAATAAAATAAAATAAAATAAAATAAAATAAAATAAAATAAAGGTCCTGAAAATGGGGAAAAGAGGTAATGTGTGAGTGGGAAAATAAGGAGGAGAGGAGAGAATATTTCTTTTAATATAAACTAAATAATATAAGAAGAAAAGATCAAGTAAATACGAAGAAACAAAGGAAAGATGTAATGCAGGAAGCTAGCAAGCAAACATAGGAGAAAGGAGGATAATAGGGTAATGATAATGAAGCAAGGAAGAAAGTATGAGAAAAGGAAAAAATGATAAAAGAAAAACGGAATCAAAGAATAAAAGGAAGAAAGAAAGATAAGAAAGTATGAAAATGAAGTAAGGAGGAATAAAGAAAGAAAGGAATAAAAGAAACAAGTTTGAACCAAACTAACGATAAACGGGCACAAGGGAATTGGAGGAAATGACAAAAGAAAGAAAGGAATAATGAAAGAAATTAGTAAAGAAAAAGTGGGAAAAATTAAAAATGGAACAACAAATTATGATTAAAGAGAAATAGAAAGAAATAAAAGATTTATGATAGCACAGAAAGGGGGAATGAGAAAGGGAAGCAAGAGACAAAACAGAACAAATAACGAGAAAGGGAGGCAAGAGAAAAAACAGAACAAATAACGAGAAAAGGAGAAAGGAAAAAATAAAGAACAGAATACCAACTCAGAAAAGAAGAATAAAGAAAAATAAATAATAAAGAACAGAATAAAATCTAAAACCACCAAAAAAAACATAAAACCTGAACAAAGATTGTCGTTCGAAATTGGCAAAGTGAGAAAAAATACGCAAAACGTTCATGTAAAATGAAAAGAGACAGCAAACAAATCGAGTGAGAAAGCAACGAAGCAAAAGTCAAACGGCAAACGGGGCAAAGAGGCGGCAAAGTCAAAAAGTCGTTGTCGCTGTGGTTGTTGTTGCCAATTTTTAGTGCGCAACAAAAACAAGAACAACAATCAGGAATCGTAGCAACAATAATGCTCGCGCACACAATGTGTTCAAATGAAGGGGGGTTTGGGGGGTGGGGATTGGCAGTCGGCCGATCGGTGGTGATTGTTTGGACGTTCGGCGGGCGCAGTCGCTGTCGCTGCCAACTAACGGCAGCGCTTAGCGACGCGAAGACGCGCCCGAAACGGATGCCGAAATAAAATTGAAAGCAAAAACAAAATCGGCGTGTTTTTGTTTTTGTCGCCGCTCCGCATTTGCATTGAAATTCGTCGTTAAATGTGCGAGAGTGTGAGTGTGCTTGCGTTCGTGTGAGTAAGGCGGCCACTGAGGGCTGCGCGCTGGAACAGCTGTACGCGCTGCGGCTTGTTGTGGTTTTTTGTTATTGTTTTTACTGTAGATTTTATAGCTTCTAAAGTCGCATGGAATATTTGGCATAACCCATATCCACACAAAAATACACACACACACACACATACACAGCCATTTGCACCGACAGCCAACGAACGCAAGCTCGGCTCAAGCGCTCGTCGTTCACGTTCGCCGTTGGCTGTGTATCCGTCAGATACAAATGTGACTGTCGCAGCGCCACGAACACGTTTCACGCGCACGGTCGCACTCCGTGTGAGTGGGTTAACAGTGCGAGTTGTTTTTGGAGCTTTTTTTGTGTGTGCGCTGGCGAGAGGCACAACAACAACAACTTGATAATGACAACAACAATACAAGAAAAACGTGTGGAACTCTGCTGCCGAGCACCCGAGGAGCAGCAGAGAGAACGCAGCGAACACTTCTAAGCGCTGGAATTTGCTGTTTTTGTTTTTCTGTTGTTGTTCACTTTGCGAACACGTGAGCGTGTGTGTGTGTGCGTCTATTGTCTGCAGTGCCGGCTTTTTGCCATTTATTTTTGGAATTATTTTCAACGCTTTGTTTTTGTGCAGTTTTTGCGGCCTACTGTGGGAGCTGGAGCAGGCGGCGAGGCGGCGAACGGGCGCGCGTTCAACATTATGCGAGCAGCCCCGAGCTTGCAACTTCACTTGCTGCAGTTGGCGATTGCCATTGTTGTTGTAGTTGTTCTTATTGTTGTTGTTGCTGTTTTGCATGTTTTTGGGCAAGTTGAAGGTTTATCAGTCAACATAGGCGAACTAATGTTTCGAAGATATGCGCAGCTTGTGGGTGACCTTGAATTTTGGCAGTGAACAACAACAAAGAATAGTAAGTGTTGATGTTGAAGAGAGTGAGAGTATGTAAAAGTTGAGTTGAGAGGAGAAAGCCCCGCTTAATTGTGGAGGCGTAGGGAAGAGGAGATGGAAAGATGCCTTATAGAAGTTTAAAACAAAAGTGGAAGCTTAGAGGAATTCTGATAAATGAAAAGAAGGAATAGCGAGAGAGCAGAGTGTATTGATTGGGAGAAAATATTTTATGAAAACTATGAAATAAAGTCAATTTTTCTGATAAATGGCTAAGGTAATGTTAGGTAAGACAGGTTTCTGTAAAATTCTAAACTAATATTAAGAAGTAATAGAGGGATTTCACAATGTATTGATTGAAAGAAAATATTGTGCTGAAAGGATCAAATAATACACATTTGTCTGATAAATGAAAGGATAAAACATATAAGAAATAGAAGTACAGTCGTGTCTGGGTATAGTGAACACCTCGATATAGTGAACACCCAAATTTTGACATCGAGCCTCTAAATATAGAAACAAATTTTCAGGCAAAAACCAAAAAGTGTATTTTGAGCAAATAAAACGAGTTTTTGAACAAAAATGTTGACCTTGATATAGTGAACAACCTAAATACAGTGAACAGGCCTTGCAATAATTAGTTCACTATATCCAGACACCACTGTAGTTCAAAATGTATTATTTAAGAGAAAATGTTCTGTAAAAAAAATCAAATGAGACCAATTTTAAGTTGAACACATTCACAAAGGATTAGATTTTCATGGTTAATGGTAAATTCTTTGCTTTATTTTTTATTTATTTATTATTAGATTTGTTTTTTTTATTGAAAATTTTTTATTAAAATTTTATTTTATTTTTTAAATTTTTTTTAATTAATTTTTTTTTGAAAATTGTTTAATAAAAGTAGTTTTATTTTGTAAAATACTTATTAATGAAAACTACCTAAAACCTACCTAGGCAGATCACACTAACTTTAAGGTCCATTTTCTTCCATTTTCTCCCTTTTCAATGTAAAAGCTTACAATAAGTCAAATTGGCAAATGTAATTTTTTCTATATTTTTAATTTTTAAACTGAAATTTGACAATAAATCAAAAGACAAAATTATTTTTTTAAATGGATTATTAAAAGTTGTTTTATTTTTTTTAATACTTTTTAATGAAAACTACCTAAAAGTATGCAGATCACACTAACTTTGAGGTCCACCTTCTTACATTTTTCTCTCTTTTCAACGTAAAAGTCAAATTGGCAAATGTCATTTTGCATATTTGAAAAATTTTTGTAGTAAATTTTGTTTTAATTTTCCTACAGTTACTAATTGATAAAAACCCTACTTAAAACTGGCCAGTTTACGCTCATTTTGGGTCCAAATATATTTATTTTTGCTCCTTCCAATGTAGAAATTAGTCATAAGTTCAATTTTACCACTTTTTGCAATATTTTCTATAAATATTAATTAATTCAATAAATATATAAAAATTGCATCAATTTTCTAAAAATTATATTAAATGAGAGTTCTGCTTAAAACTAGACCGATCATGACCACCTACTTTAAATTTTTTCCTTTCCAATATAGGAAATAGCCACAAGTTAAATTGGTGATTAGTTAAATTGAGTTATTCCATATTTTTTATATTTCTTTGGATCAAAATGTTTTTATGTTTTTTTTTTTTAAATGCAATCATACTCAGTTCACGACCATTTTGATGTTTGCCTTCTTTATGTTTTCCACTTTCCAACGTAGAAATTGGCAATAAATAAAAATTATACCAATTTCCTAAGGGAAAAAAAAGGTTTATCGAGTCTACTCGTTATGAGTCATTAATACATATAAACTAACTGATAACTTTATGTAAGCCCAAAATTTTTGTTTTTCGCATACAACTTTTATATGGCAAGGCTGTCTTAAAGTGGGCCTACCACGCCCATATGGATATTAGCTTTTAATTGAAACACCAGCAGTAGCTGTAACAAATTTCAATCCTATGTCTTTACACGTTCAAGAACTATGATGCAACAGCAGGTTGGTAGGCGAAAAGACTTGCAAGGATAATAAAAAGATATAAATTAATAACCATGTAGAATCAAATAAAATGACTTGTTTTTATTTTTTATTTTACAACCAATTATTACTTTATTTTTTAATTTACTTCTTTTTGGATATCTAACTAATTTTTCAACTGAAGTGACAGCAAATTTGAATTTTCCTTGCGTTTTCCCAAAGAGACAATGACTTCTTTCGGCATTTTTTTAAGTAACAGCCGAAATGATTGAATTAAAAACGAATTAAGTATATAATTGTTAATAAAAACATGAAAGAAAAATGTCGCCTCCATAAACGGGTTAATTGCGATTTATGGGCACAAAAACTACCCAAAACCAACAAATGCATTATTTGCTCTGCTTATCGGTGCGAAAGCGTTGAGCTGGAGATTTTTGTTATTTGCCTGTGGACAAGCACTTGATTTACTGACTTACGCCCATACTGTTAGACAGACAACTGTACGAGTGCAATTAAAAAACTGCTACTATATCTTTCACGGTCGAGCTGTTGGTCGCTTCAAATGTTTCACTCCCGAATTACAGACACTGGAATGTTGCTGGAGCATTAACCAATAACAACTTGCCAGCTGTCACAATTGTTTAATTCCCTTTAATTAAGCTGTATACAAAATATTCGAGTTTGGTTCTTTTTTCAGTGGCAGTTCCTTTTTAATGGGTGCTATTTTTTTTTTTTCTTTAACAGATTTTCGTTAGTTCGTCACATGTGATTCACATTGGAATTCTGCGAAACGAGACTGACTGACTGGCTCGTTGGTTGCGGTCCTTCTAAACTGCAAGTTGTTTAATGCAAATAACAACAAAAAATATGAAATTCCTAATAAATGCTGCCAAATTGCACTGCTATAATTTTAGCGACGCTCAAATGACAAATGTGACAGCTGTGCGAGCTTTCAATTTCAAAGCAGTGAAATTCGATATGGCGGGAAGATAACGAAGGAACGCATATTTTAAATTTTATGAATTTATATATTTTTTAATTTATCTGATTTAATTCTAATTGATTTGATTTTATAGCCGCCGCCGTGGCTCAGTTGGTTAGTGCGTTGGACCGCGAGTCGCAGGCAGCAACCTCAGGTTCAAATACTGCCTGTAATAACACCTAAAAAAATAACGGGAAAACTCGTTTTCTCTTTCGGTGGCTGTCCTCTCAGCTGGAAATGGCAAACCTCTGAGAGTAAAAACTGCTTATGAAAAAGCTCCCAACCTGCCGTTCGGAACCGGCATAAAACTGTAGGTCCCTCCAACCCGCGTACAAATTCACACGCACAACACGGGTGGTTGCGGGAAGCTAGGCCTTAGTCTCGCGTAAGCGGGCTGTCGTGCCAGTCAATTATTATGATTTGATTTTATTTTATTTTATTTTATTTTATTTTGTTTTATTTTATGTATTTTTTATTTTATTTTATTTCATTTCATTTCATTTCATTTTATTTTATTTTATATTATATTATTTTATTTTATTTTATTTTATTTTATTTTATTTTATTTTATTTTATTTTATTTTATTTTATTTCATTCGATTTGATTTGATTTTACTTCATTTAATTTTATTTTTGTTTATTTTATTTTATTTTGTTTTATTTAATGTATATTTTATTTTATTTTATATTATTTTATTTTATTTAATTTTATTTTATTTAATTTAATTTAATTTAATTTTATTTTATTTTATTTTATTTTATTTTGTTTTATTCGATTTGATTTGATTTTACTTCATTTCATTTCATTTTTGTTTATTTTATTTTGTTTTATTTTATGTATATTTAAATTTATTTAATTTAATTTAATTGTATTTTATTTTTATTTATTTTATTTTACTTTATTATATTTTATTTTTTTATTTTATTTTATTTTATTTTATTTTATTTTATTTTATTTTATTTTATTTTATTTTATTCTGTTTTATTTTATTTTACTTTTTTGTACAGCACATTATTTTTATTTTATTTATTTTTATTTTTTAACAGCCACCTTTCTAAGCCCAACACACCGCGAAGCTTCGCGAATGAGTTCGTGTTGTTTGAAGATTGTGTAAATGTTTCGCTTGTTTGCCTCGGCGCTGATAACAGCTTTACAGGCCCTCCGGAACGGGCCCGTCTGGCCGCGCAGTCGCGTTTCTAATTGCACATACGAGTACTTTAAGTATTCTGTTCGAGTGTTGAGTAATCGCGCGCACGTTTACATTCCATTAGTCGCTTTTTATTATCGCATACAATGACATTTTGTTGTCTTACAAGTTACGCTTTACGTTCGCCTACCCCTTTGCCCAGCTCTTCCACCAACCGGCAACACTCGTACGAAAGTCAGCCCGCGTATCTGCCGAAAGCAGGCAAAATGAAAATTGCACCGCCATAAAACGGCAACAGAGTCAAAAGTTGTTAATTATTTGACGTTTTCCATTTTTTCCTTAATTTTATGTTTTTTTTTTAAATACATTTTTGTTTTTTCCTTACACTGTTTTTGTTAACATTTCCTTTCTTCGGTTACTTTTTCATGTTTTTGTTTTAGCTTTTTGTCTACTGTGCGGCCATATTCGACATCAAGAAAACAACTTGGTGGTTTTTTATTGTACTCGAGTATTTTGTTGTTGCTTGTTTATTTTTATATTTTCGCACAGAATTTCAGTTCCATATTTACATTCGAATTTGCATGTGGCATAGATACACACACACACACAGATATGAAAGCCTGTGTGAGTGCAAATTGAAGAGGCTACCGACTACCGACAGCGTCCAAACAGTTTGTTCCTCTTTACCGGCCGGTCAACAGGTCTGCAATCAAGAGCGAACAGTGGCTATAAACTTAAGAAAACAGAATACAAATTTAAAAAATTATATCCCTTCATTAAGTGTACATATTTTTGACTAAGTTTTGGTCCAATACTGCATACGAGTATCGGGACAAAGTAAGGTAAGGCAGGCAACTTACTGAATGCTTGGCTGGTACACTCAAAGGCCTCTAAGGCCCAATCTGATACGCGACAGTTAACATGTTATATGCAATTTTGATTAAATCTAAGTGAAACTTTCATTTTTGATAGAAAACAAAATCATATTTGGGGGAAAAAACATTTAAAAATTAGCACAAGGTAAAAAGTTCATATATTTAGTAATCCCAATCAAATGCTCGCCACGCCCTTCTATCTGTCATCAGAGCTTCAAGGGGGAAAGAGTCAAAAGGTCAACGCTGCAAAGAAGCAAACGTATCAATATTTTCAAACTGATTTTATTAAAAAAAAATGGATTGATTTTAAATTTATTTTAATTATTAAAAAGTTTTGTTGTTGTGAAAATTTGAATCCTGTGATTTAGTCTTTGGGATTGGTAAATTTATGACAAACAATTCAACGCAGCCATTGAACTGCCAACACTAAACTCATTGTACAGTATTGTTGTTGTTTTTGTTATTGTTGTTATTATAATCATTATTAAAGAGTGCGTTATTGTTGTTGTTGTTATGATAGCTAGTGTAAACAAATTAAAATTGTATCCAAAAAATGCGATAGCAGCCCACTCGGTTATCACTGACGCTATCTGCCGCTTATCGTGTCTTTGCTTACGTTAAATGCTTTTTGCAATTTTGCGCGATTAAAGCTGAAAAAACAACAACAACAAAAATTCCAATAAAAGACTATCTGGCAAAAAAATGAAAAAAATGGCCAAAAATTAACTTCAGTGTCCAAACTAAAGAGTGAGTGCGCTTATCAACCAACGCTGGACTACCAAGTAATGCCGCATAAATTCGCCTCTACTGGCCGCAGTATTAAATGTCTGATGGCGACATAAATTCCTGTCATTGTCGGTAGCGTTCTGTAAATTACAAACTTAATTTGATTTTGTCGCTTTTTATATATCAACGCAAAATTGCACAACAGCTGCGCGAATTCTTCCACAACTAAAATAAATTTTACGCTCAATTAATGAAGCGCACTCAATGCATATGTATGCATGTACAAATGTATGTATTTAGAATGTACTATAAATGCATTTTGTCATAAAGGCCCGCCCGCCATAGCGGCTGTCAACAACGAATCATGGCACAGTGCGGTTTCCTTCATTAACCTAATTCGGTTTTATGTTGCAATTTGCAACACACGCTTGCAGCAATTGTCGCCGAAGTGCAAGTGCCAAGTGCACATTTTTGCATCAATTTTCGCCCACATCGCTGGCAACTTTCATTGCGTTGTCGTGTTGACTCCGAAGCCGGTTTTAGCCTCTCAATATTTTAAAATTTTCAGTGAATTGTGACTTTTGAAGGGATTTCTGTATTGCATTTTTTATGAGACTGCACCGGATGGATATCCTATCCTATGCCTATCTCTGTCCCTATCCCTATCGCTATCCCTATGCCTGTCGCTATCTCTATCGCTATCCCTATCCCTATCGCTATCGTTACCCCTATCACTATCCCTATCGCTATCCTTATTCCTATTCCTATCGCTATCCCTATCCCTGTCGCTAGCCCTATCCCTATCCATATCCTTGTCCCTATCCCTATCGCTATCCCTATTCCTATTCCTATTCCTATTCCTATTCCTATTCCTATTCCTATCCTTATCCCTATCCCTATCCCTATCCCTATCCCTATCCCTATCCCTATCCCTATCCCTATCCCTATCCCTATCCCTATCCCTATCCCTATCCCTATCCCTATCCCTATCCCTATCCCTATCCCTATCCCTATCCCTATCCCTATCCCTATCCTTATCGCTATCCCTATCGCTTTCCTTATTCCTATCGCTATCGCTATCCCTATCCCTGTCGCTAGCCCTATCCCTATCCATATCCTTGTCCCTATTTCTATTTCTATCGCTCGCTATTGCTATCCCTATCGCTATCCCTATCCTATCCTATCCGATACAAACTCATGCAATAATTCCACGCACGTACCTGCCTTTTCACACCTATTCCAACAGATTATATTTCACTGCATATTTCACCAAACCATCCAAGTTGCACATCTACGTCGCACAACACAATTGAAAGCACACACACACACACACATATTTACATTGAACAACCCCACCGACCGGTTGTCCAGCTATCGACCAACCAACCGACTCAACCAAGCCAACGCTCATCAATCATTTCGGGCGCCTGTTTTTGTTGTAGTTTTATTCAAATTTTAACTTATTGTTGTTGCTGTTGTGTTATTGCTATTCTCCTCAACCAATTCGAATTCGCACTGGTCGTCGTTAGTCGCAGTCGAGCGATGCGCATACAATCTCCCACATATCGACGCGAACTGGCAGATACCGAACAACACAAATCGGCGCAGCCAGCGGTTACTTGTTGGATTTGCAGTGGCGCACGTAGCGTCCGCAACGCAGCGCACAGAACATAAAATTCGCAATCAGCCAAGCGGACCGGCAACGGTCGCATTCAGTCGATGCGACGCATTCGTCGGTCAGTTGGTCGATTTGTCAGCGAGTCAATGTGGTGGGACGCGACGCGCTGACTGGCCGGTTCTAATGGCCAAAGTGGCAAAATCCATTAAAACAACAAAATTGTAGAACAGCGAACACGGCGATGGCGCACACAAACAGGGGACGAGAGCTCCACACAAACCAACACACACAACTAACACAAATTCTAACTGAAATGTCTGTCCGTCCGAACGACTGTCTGTCTGTGCATCTGTCCCACCGCCGGCAAGCAACAACAACACTACACCCCTCACATTCGTTCGTAAGACATTTCGCCGCTACCAAACGATAATGCACGACAAAGTGTACGCGTCAAACACGGTCGGCCGGAGCGGCGCACACGCTAACCCAGCAACAAATCGCGCTGTCAAGAGTGCTCGTGAATGTGAAAAATCTATTTTTAGTAAGTGGTCACGTCATTGCAGCGCCGCGATTCGTGGCGCATCACGACATAGGCTGCTTCGATTGGCTGCTGCACGCCGCTAACGCCAACTGCACTGGCAACAGTGCTGCCAGCGTCGTAGACCGCAAACGAAAAGTTGAACACAGAAAAAAAGAACAAGAATACCGTACGAACGAATCGTACGAGCGAAAACAACAACGGGCAACAACAATAAGAAGAACAAAAACGACTGAAACCACTAATAGTACAGTAAATAGGTATATTTTACTAAAAAAAAATACTTAATGGCTGAAATTTTGAGGGTGTGTTCGGGGGCATGTCCTGAGTCTAAAACTGAGTTTTCGTATTCGAGGGGGTGGGGGAAGTAACTACCCCCTGCTAATTTAGGGGTGAGTATGTTTTAATTCCGTATCTCCGAAGCTATTGCTCGTACCGTCAAGTCCGAGGGATCAAATTTGTGGAGAATAAAATTATCTATCTAATGATAATAAAATCGAGGTCATAGGTCGATTAGGTGAATCACAATGGCCGGTCAAAGGTCAAAAGTGAGGGATAGTTTTTCGTTTTTCGTGAATACCGTGAAACCGGTAGGTTTTTCGCATACTGCTTCGATACCATTTTAAAGTACTTGAAATTACCTACAAAATGAGTGCTCGAACACTCATCTACTATAAATAGTTTGCCGTCAATCCAACGACCAAGTTGACCGCGCGCGCTGTACGTGCGAGCCGCGCACTAGTGGAGTGTGTCAGTCGGAAAAGAGGCCGAAATCCGGTAGTCTTCTTGGACACGACGAGACTACTTCCCCCCTGTTTTCGAGGGTGCTGAAGACGATGGTGCTGAGCAATTTGCTTTTTGGGCGGGGGAAGACCCTCAAAAGGGTTAAAAACCCCCTTTTCACGCCCATTATGGTAACAAAACACATCTATGGAAAACTTTTGTAAGGCAATATGGGTATCAAACGATTCAGCGTGTCATTGCGGCAAACATAGGCTATAATATAATCGGCCACGCCCACTTTCCGCGCCCACTTAACTAACAAAACAAAGCTACACTATCTGTTTATATATTTGTCATTATAGTGGGCGTGGCGGGAAAACGTATCAGGTAGACATGGTCAATCTCATATATCCTATGTTTAGCCCTATGAAACACAGAATCATTTTACATCGACATTTAGTTACAAACAGATAGTGTAGCTTTGTTTTGTTAGTTAAGTGGGCGCGGAAAGTGGGCGTGGCCGATTATATTATAGCCTATGTTTGCCGCAATGACACGCTGAATCGTTTGATACCCATATTGCCTTACAAAAGTTTTCCATAGATGTGTTTTGTTACCATAATGGGCGTAAAAAGGGGATTTTTAACCCTTTTGAGGGTCTTCCCCCGCCCAAAAAGCAAATTGCTCAGCACCATCGTCTTCAGCTCCCTCGAAAACAGGGGGGGAAGTAGTCTCGTCGTGTCCAAGAAGACTACCGGATTTCGGCCTCTTTTCCGACTGACACACTCCACTAGTGCGCGGCTCGCACGTACAGCGCGCGCGGTCAACTTGGTCGTTGGATTGACGGTAAACTATTTATAGCAGATGAGTGTTCGAGCACTCATTTTGTAGGTAATTTCAGGTTCTTAAAATAGTATTGAAGCAGTATGCGAAAAAACCTACCGCTTTCACGGTATTCACGAAAAACGAAAAACTATCCCTCACTTTTGACCTTTGACCGGCCATTGTGATTCACCTAATCGACCCATGACCTCGATTTTATTATCATTAGATAGATAGTTTTATTCTCCACAAATTTGATCCCTCGGACTTGACGGTACGAGCAATAGCACCGGAGATACGGAATTAAAACGAACTCACCCCTAAATTAGCAGGTGGTAGTAACTTCCCCCACCCCCTCGAATACGAAAACTCAGTTTTAGACTCAGGACATGCCCCCCAACACACCCTCAAAATTTCAGCCATTAAGTATTTTTTTTTAGTAAATGGGATTTATTTGTCTCTATTTACTGTACTATAAAACGACACAAGCAAAATTCGATTCGCTTAGGAAAATAGCGTTGCTGTTGTTGTTGTTTTTATTGTTATTGGTGCTGGTGTTGTTGGTGTTGGTGGAGGTGTTGCGGTGTTGCGGTGTGTGGGGTCTGAGAAGCACCAGTCAGCGCGCTCGCGAACACGTTCGAACACGATTGCCAGCGAACGTACGAACGCGCGCACGAACCGCGGCGAAGTTAAAGTTGTAGTTAGCCGAACGAATTATAATTATTATTTCAAGTGTTGTTGTTGTTGATGGTGTTCTTTGTTGTTGTTTTTAGTTATTGTATCTGCGGTGCTGTTGGGTTTCAATCGGGTCCCTGCCCAGTGCACCGCCCGCCCGCTCCGCTGTCAACAAACCATGCACACATGGCTTTTGGCACATTGCACAGTGATTCGACTCCATACAACCGCGGGACAAAATTAGAAGGAGTGGTCCGTTATTCATAAAATTTGGTATACTAGTTAATCATGGTCTGCTGAGTTGAGATCTCCATTTGGTTTTTCTTAAACTGTCGTAGTGTGGCAATGCCTGAGGCTTAATTTTGCAAATTTCGTCATTTTTGGAAAGCTATAGCACCAAATGTGTTGGCTAGATTTTTCAGATTTTACATTTAATCGGTAACGTCAACATTGATTATTGCAAAGAGTAACATAAATTGTATCGGGACCCTCTGGTTTTGCAATAAAAACGATAATAATAGTTGTATGTTTTGCATTTTTGCAGATTTTATCATTTTTCGTGCTAATTGCATACTTTTAGGCATAAATAAAAAAAATTTTGTCCAAAAATACGTGTTTAGACCGCTTTTCAAATTGAATTATTTTTTGAGATCGGAAGATATCGGAGGATATAATTACATTATCCGACAAAGAAAGAATGCTTCTTAAAATAAAAAAAAATCCAGGAACATACTTTCACATACTTTTTAGATATTTCCCCTAAGTTTTGCCAATTTTCTGATTTTTAACTTAGAAAAATATTTTGAATTAAAAGTGAAGTAAAAGTCTACGCTTTGCAAATTTTGGGAAAACATTAAAAGCGAAAATGGCCACATCATTTCTTATTCTATATTGAAAGATTAAGCAACTTCTTGCTAACCATGTATTTTTACAATTTTTTTTACTCAATAGACTAAAAAACAGAAAATATGGGTTTCAATTTTTTTTTGTGAAAAAAGTTTCAACTTTGAGCCGCTTTTGCATATACACTAATTGATTTTTTACACAGATTTTTTGGGGTTTTCTTAGTTGGAGTTTTTTCTTTCAAATGACATCTAAATCGTTAAATTCTGAGACCATAAATTTTTTGAATTTTGTCTATGGAACGAATCACTGTGCATTGTGCCGAAGTGTTGCCGCACCCCCCTACAACCCGGCCCAACCAAATTACGACCAGTTGTTTTTCTAATGCCGCTGTCGCTGCCATTAGCTGCTGCGCGCCTGTTATCGGCGAGCAACTCACGCTCGAGCTAATTTGAATGTGCGCCACTCACACAGCCAACGAATGAGTCACACTCACTCGCCACAACTCACGCCGCCGCTGCCAACTCGGCTCGGCTGCCCGGCGTGGGCAGTGCCACGAGCGCGTTTGCAATGCACTCGCGCTGACCGCCCACAGTCGCAGGAAAGCAGAGACGCAGCTGCCGCAAGATGCTCGCTCGACGATTTTCATACCCGCGTTTTCGTGGGCACCAACATCTGCACTCGATTGCATAGTAGGTGGAAATCGCTGCAGTTACTCATTTTCGCTGGAAACTCCAAGTGCACCACACTTGACATTCACAACGGCCGTAAATGCGCTCCACTCATTTCCGGTTGTAACTGATGGCACCGCACGGACGTCGAGGGGGGGCGTTCGCCCACCGCTTAACAAAATGGCTGCTTTTTTATGGCCACTTGAAATTGCTTTATGATAAAATATGAGTGTAATTTTCCACTCTTGACCATTTGGCGTTTAGGGGCAACTTTCTAGTTTCCGAGAATTGAGCTGAAACTGATTGATTGGATTTTCAAAAGTCAGAAAAAATTTCTTGAAATATTACAGGCCACTGCAGTACACAAAATTGTTGAAATTGAAATTAAAAAATGTGAAAATAAGTAAATTGCTGCATGCGTCTCCAACTGCTTTCCACAGTACTAGGCTTGGGGTTAAATTTTTAGAGGGAAGTCATGTTCAGCAAGAGTACAAAATGATGTGAATTTTAAGAAATGAAATAAGTAAGAAATGTTGATTAAACATTTTATTTGTAAAGAAAATTCTTTTCTTGAAGCTAGTCTACTGAGCTTCTCTTGTGCGAAGCCAAGTTGCAACCCACGACCACAGTGTTGCCATTTACCTGAAATGGCTTTTTCCTAAATCTAAAAAAAAGCTAAAAAATTATAAAATTTCCTACCATTTTTTATAATTTTTTTAAATTAATAAATTTTTTATAAAATTCTCATTAAAAAAACAAAATTCATAGCATTTTTTTTATTTTTTTAATATAATATAATTTGTATATCTAATCTTGTCATACAAAAAAAAATATATACATTCAGTTTTTTTTTCATTCAGCTTTTTCAGCTTAACAACAACTTAACATAAACAAAACATAAAAATTAGATCGGTATGAAATTTGCTTTTGTAAATATTCTTCATTATACACTTTGAAGCATGAAATTTAATTAAATTAAGTTAGACATTTTAGCTTTCAATATTCAAGGCTTCAGTGCCACTACTGATGTCAAATGTATCAGCATCAAAATCTTCTAAACTTTCTACTAAACAATTCTTCCTCCTACAAATTTTCCAAAAAGTCCAAGAATCTTCAAAATCTTTGAGGAAATCTACTGATCTGGCAGCACTGCACGACTATTGAATGGTTAACAACTCTAACTGTCTATTGGTTATCTTTCATGGTGCATAACTGATACCAGGCCACTTCAAAGAGCACTTGATTCAAGCATAGATATTCCAAAAATTTTCCTTAAGACAAAAACTCAAAGAGACGGCCAAGAGTGATGAGACAATGTCAATGTCACAGCTTAAAAAGTTGGCTAAAAACCACACAAGGTGTCGTGCCGCTTCGATCTGAATAACCCACCTGTGAAGGTATTCCTTGATTATATTTCCGACCATAAGGATATCACTACATTGTGACTGGGCGGCAGTGAAGCTGACCAGAAGAGGAACCAGTATGTTGTACAGACTTTGAGTAGGTTAACTGGGATCTTCAAAGAAACCTGTTCCTTGCTTAATGGCAATTTTTACGTCTCAGGTCCTCAACTACTCGAAAAACGAACATTTACTGAGGGAATACCTGACCACAGACAACTCATCAAGTTCATCATTAAGTTGATGGGTTATCTGCGGCCTGACATTGGTGCCAGGAAGATGTACAGGTCGTGAAGTTTCAGGTGGAGGAGGCTGTTCTACACCTGTTGTGTCAATGTCTCTCATCAGCCAGAAAAAGATATACGCTTCTCGGCTCAGCTTTCTTCATTAGTCTAACCGAACTATCGTCCTTGAATACCAGGGATACTCAGCGCTGTAAGGGGGAGTCGCGCCATACACTGTGGTATCAAAGGTTGAAGGCTACCACTCTAACCTAACTGTTTCGATCAGAGCGAAGAGGGATGTCTCTTGTCTCCGATGGAAGGACCTAAATGAGGACTCCCTAGCATCTCTTGGTGTAACCAACTGGAGAAGACATGCGCAAAGCAAAGGCGTCTGGAAAACACTTTTGTGGTAGGTCGTAACCTGGTAAGAAGTTGTTATGGCCAGTTAGGAAAGTAAGTAGGTTTCAATGAGAGACTATTTTACAATTAATATAAGTAGGTACATAAGTACATGAGGTCCAAAGGTAAAGCTACGTGGTACGCCTTGGCAAATTTTCGAAGAGATTTAAGAGAAGAGATGCTAAGAGTCCAGCAGGTTAATGGACATGGGTCTAACAATTTCTATTAAGATTTTTTGTGCTCCACAGCAGTGAAGCACAAAAATTGCTGAAACAAAATATGGTTTCGAATGGTATTCGGCTCAAAAGTTGTATGCAAACCACCCACCCCCCCAAAATGAAATCCTGTGTGCGCCACTGATCCACAGACACGCTAAAAATAAGAAAACAAAACTTTCTGGACTTTAGATATCATTGACCTTACTTGACCTTGAAGTGTCTGATGCGATCACAGGCACCTTTATTTCTTCTCTAATGAACGCACACACCATTCAGTGTTTTCTTTCTTGCCTCCTTTTTTTCCTTTTTCCTATTTTCTTATTCTTTTTTCCTATTTATGTTGCACTCCCAAGTCCTTTCCTCTAGTCCTTTCTTTGTAATGAGTTCAAAATCAATTATAAGATTTAAGTATAAAATTCGATTAAAATCAAAACACTAGAAACCGATTGCAAACAAATAAACACATTTCTGACTGTTTCAAAGACATTCCTTTAATCCTTTCCTTGTAATGAGTTGAAAATTCAATTAATAAAATTTGATTAAAAACTACACAAGAAACATACTGCAAACAAATAAACACATTGCTGGCTGTTTCAAAGACATTCCTGTGGTCCTTTCTTTGTAATGAGGTGAAATTCAATTAATAAAATTTGATTAAAAAAAAATTCTAGAAACATACTTCAAATAAATTAACACATTGCTGATTACCTCAAAGTCCTTTCCTTGTAATTAGTTGAAATTCAATTAACAGCTTTAGATAATAATAATAATAATTGACTGGCACGACAGCCCGCTTACGCGCGACTAAGGCCTAGCTTCCCGCAACCACCCATGTTGTGCGTGTGAATTTGTACGCGGGTGGAAGGGACCTACAGTTTTATGCCGGTTCCGAACGGCAGGTTGGGAGCTTTTTCATAAGCAATCTTTACTCTCAGAGGTTTGCCATTTCCAGCTGAGAGGACAGCCACCGAAAGAGAAAACGAGTTTTCCCGTTATTTTTTTTTAGGTGTTATTACAGGCAGTATTTGAACCTGAGGTTGCTGCCTTCGACTCGCGGTCCAACGCACTAACCAACTGAGCCACGGCGAGCAGATTTAGATATAAATATTTAATTAAAAAAAAATTGCTGACAGGTCCAAAGACATTCCTTTTTTCTTTTCTTTGTAATTAGTTTAAATTCAACTAACAGATTTAGGTATACAAATAGATCAAAAACAAAACACTAAAAACCTACTGCAAACAAATAAACACATTGCTGACTGTTTCAAAGATATTCCTATAGTCCTTTCTTTGTAATGAGTGGCAATTCAATTAACAGATTTAGATAAACAATTTGATTAGAAACAAATCAATATCAAACCTGCTGAAAACAACAATTCACATTAGTGATTGGGTTTTTTTTTTACTAATAGCCAAAATTGTTGATAATCTGACAATGAGAAAATGCAAAATTAAGAAGTGGTCAGCCAGGCTGCCAACCAACCAATCAGCTGGTTTTGTTGACAATGTCACAAATGTCAATAGACTCTTAAGCACAGCGCCAGTGACCCTCACAGCAGATAGGCAAATGTTAATTTTTCTACATTAATTTTCGCTTTCCACACCTTTTCTTGCTTAACAAGCGAGTCTTAAGCGCATTAAACAAAAAATGAAATAATAAAATTTTTATATAAAAAGTTTTATTGAAAAATTATGTTTTTTGTTGCTTTGGTTTTTGCAGAGGGAGCAACATTGTTGGTTGGCATGCGGAAGCAGCTGAAACAAGTGGACATGTTGGCGCTTACTTTGGGGTGGCCAGCAACAAATAATAATACAAAATAATAACAAACCAAATAAGTGCGTGTAATTTGAACAAATAAACAATGAAACACCAACAACTGCCTATGGGCCAACAAGTGCTCACCGCAATTACACGGGAGACACTAGCAAATGATTTGTGTGGGTCTGTGTGTGTGTTTGTGTGCGGTCGCAACGAGTTGAGCCCTGAAATAGGTGGACAGACATGCGTCGTGAGCGTAATGTCGCCATTGTGATAACGACTAAATAACCATAAGGCGACATGTTGAACATGGCCAACGTGTGCGGCGGGTGGTCGTGCAGCAACAGCAACAACAACGGCCATTGTTGTCATTGTACTCGCATGAACATGAACCGCGCGTTTACTTGACCCAACTGTCAAGTACACTTTTTATGTAGTCATATCCCTATGAGGGAAGGACGGAGTTTGTTAATTAAAATTCAGTAAAATTTAGTTTTTTGTTTGACAGTCATGTTTTAGTTAAGTTGCCCAAAAGAGGTTAAAAGTAGTCACTTGGGAGGATCATGGATCCAAGGACATGAAGAGGAGAACAGATAATGAAGTGGGATATGACAAGAAGGACATAGAATGAAACGGAATATGAAGAGAAGTAAACAATATAAAAGAGAACTTAAAAAGTAGTGGAGTTGTCTCGGTGTAGGGCATCTTTCAGTCGTTTTCAACCCAGTCAAACTGTCTTAAGTGTTTTTTATATTTTTCGTCGCAATTAGGCGCCGACTTAGGCGCACTTTACATGCCGCCACGCGTGTGTGGGTTGTCTACTCTAGACATGCTTTCAGCCATCTTATGCACCTCGTATACGCTGGCCGACACTTCCGAATTCCCAAATACCATTAATTGAATTAGTAAAAAAAAAAATAAAAAAAAAATAAATATACTTAATACCACCCAGTGTAAGTTCGGTGCGTTTGTGACAAAGTTTCAACACTTAAGGCGCACAAAATACTGTTCAAGGTCAGCGGCGCCGTTGGAGCATTGCAGCTAAAGGCAGATCGGCAACTTTAACAGCACTTCCCGCCCACGCACTGCGTTCAATTTAATTACTGAAAGCATTGGCAAGGAGTGCGGGCGGGTGCAAAGTGGGCGGCATATCGTATTTGTCGTTTCGTTTTGCGAACAGTACTCGTACAGCTGGGTCAGCAGTGCCAGCGGTCGTGCAGTTGCCGACTATTATTGATTCGCAGACAGTGGCCAACGTTGCAGCGACGTTCGACAACGTTCCAGTTGTTGGCATTTGTACGACAATGGCTTCGCTGGTCGGCAACATGGCAGCCTCGCAGACAGGATATGAAATTGTGGCATGTTGCGCGGGTTGCCGGGCGCGAATTGCTGCCGTATGGCATAAAATTCCAGCGAGTTTGCTGCTTTTTTATGACTGCAGAGCTATGTGTGTGTGCGTGAGTGATTCAATGTGTGTGTTAGTGTGTGTGTGTTGGTAAATCGTGCACGCACGCAAAGCGTTTACGTTCCTTTTTACGATACAAATTACGATTATACGGAATAAAAACTTTGGCCAACCACCGCTGTGCCACAGAATGCTGGCGCCACTTTTTATAATAGATGCTGTTGTTGCTGTTGCCGTTGCTGTTGCTGTTGCTGTTTGCCGCCTGCGGCGCCGTCATGCAATCCACTTTGCTTCCGCTGTCGCTGTTGCTATCGCTGCTGCTTTGCTGCTGACTTTGCCAGCCGCTGGTTGAGCTGTTGCTTTTACCACAATTTTCCACACTATTTTCCAAACTATTTTCCACACCAGTTTTCATTGTCTTGTTGGCTGGCATTAGGGTTTGACTCGCAGGACTCATGAACGACGCCAACACTCTAACCGCTAATCGCACAACGTTGGCCTTTGCGAGCTTTTTCTGTGTTGTTGCTTTGCTGTTCGTTTATTGACTGGTCTCCGCTGGCTCTCTTCGTTTGGTGGTTTTCTCTATTTCTCTACTTTTGTAGTTTTTCTCAACACTTTATCAATTTCCACATTACTCCAGTTTAGTTTCAGCAGTTGAAGGCCAAAACCAGTCAGCAACGTTCGCAACAGTCCGTGGGGAAAACAATGAAAAATTAGCAAAAGTGGAGTGCAAAGTGGAATTATTTTGTACTAAGCTGACTTGTGTGGAAATAGTTTAGTTTAGAAAATGTTATAATAGGGGTATTCACCGTGAGCTCGCTACTTTGTTAGATCGGTACTCGGTAAGAGGAATTGTAAAAGAATCGAACAAAAAAAAAACAAAAACACATGTTCAAAACTACCGAGTACTCAATTAGCAAAGTAACGAGCTCAGTGTGAACACCATTAACGTTTAAAGCAGAGACCTAAAATAATTATTATTTATATTTATGGAAAAAAAAATTGTCCTAATTTAAGAAATTTCTAAAAATATTGGTTATTATTATTTATTTTTATGGAAAAAAAAAATTGTCCTAATTTAAGAAATTTCTAAAAATATTGGTTTATAATAATTATTCCCAAAAATAAATTGTTTACGAGACCTGTAACTATTATCATGTAATAAATATTTTTGAGTAATAACTATTATACGAAACAAGTATATTTTTCGTTCTCGATATTTATTATTTTATGATTATTTTTTACATTGTTTCATAACATTTATTTATGACTTTTTTATTTACGTTACCGATAACTATTATTTTGAGAATTTTTTTTACGTTGCTTTATAACTTTTATTTATGATTTTTTTCGATAATTATTATTTTGAAAAAACATTGCTTTTACGTTGAATTACCTCATTTTGTGGTTGTGCCAACACTTAAAATTCCTTACGAATCTTACTCTCTCTGTTATCTATCTGTTCTGGTCTGTTCTCTGTTATTATCCTTTTCTCGAAGCCTTAACTACAATGGGCTACTAAACTTAAGTTGTTGAGGAACCACTTTACTTGGATCAATCCTTGACTCTCCCTCTCGTCCATCTTTCCATGAAAAACACAGATCTGTCATACAAGTTCTTACATTCATTTGGACTTAAAATTATTGTCACACAATGCCCAAAAATTAATTCCATTCTCCACAGAAATATAAAAACCCAACTTAAGCCACCATCACTAGTGCCCTCAATACTTTCAATCTTTGCACAATTATTTATATGTTTTCATATTTTGTTTTATTAATCTCTCAAGTGATTAGAGTTCATTTTCTAGGCCGTCTGTGATTCATCTGTGTGTTATAGCAAATTGTGCTCTTATCAACAAAGACAACAACAACAAAAAATACAGTTTTCAAATGCTTTTTATTAGATTACTTTACGTACACCCATTCACCTCAGAGTTCAACAGTTGCGGCAAAAATCAAACAAGAAATTCATAAAAAGTCTTTCATAAAACAAGGTTTTGCTATAAGCAATGAAGATGCTGTGTGCGATAATATTTCATATATTATATATAATTTTTTTTGCATAATATATTTAACAAATAATCAGTTTATTTTAATAGCTAAACATGGCAGCATGGACCGTAAATAATTTCCATAAATAATTCCATTAAAATAAAGTTGACATCTTCTTGTTTGCAATAACCTGGCACGGCTGGTTGCGCGATAATGGCAAAGCGAATGCGGATTGGGGAGGGGGGGGGGGTGGCAGAAGGAAGGGAATATTGCGTTAAGATGGCAACTTTTAGTGTGAAATCAATGAATTTTACTATTTTTTGAAACTTTGAATGAACTGAACTGCTGAAAAATTTCAACTTCTTAGTTAAAACTAACAACTAAGGTTAAGTTTTCTTGGAGAAGTAGTTTTAGAGCGATTTCAGTTATTGGGAGGAGGGGTGTGCTTGTTGTAAGTTGGGAACTTCTGGTGTAAAATCAATGAAACAATTTACTATTAGAATAGATTTTTTTGAAAATTTGAAATAAAATGATGAACTGAACAATTAAAATAAAACAACAAAGTTTATGTTTCTTATGAACTGAAGAGTTGATAAAACGTACTTACTACTTTTTCAAAGCGATTTAAATTGTGGGGAGAAGGAGTGAGATTATTGTAAGTTGGGAACTTCTGGTTAAAATCAAGGAAAGAATTCAAATTTAACTATTAGAACTGATTTTTGGAACTTTGAACTACAATGATGAACTGAACTGTTGACAATTTTTAACTTTTTAGTTTAGTTTTAACTTCTTAATTAAATAACTAATAATATATTTTTTGGAGAAGAAGTTTGAAAGCGAATTCAGATGTTACGAAGAGGTGTACAGAATAAACAATAAAATATATGTTCCATAGTTCAAAGTTCTGCAAAGGATCTGCTTACAATTGAAATCAATGCGTTACAATACAATTGCGTTTAATTTTTTTTATTGAATCGTGGGAAAAACTCTTGTTTGTTTTTTTCTTGATATATTGAAGGGAAATTCCTTACAGTTTGGCATTCATAGATGGAAAATTTCAATAAATCGACGAAAAAGTGGGGTTATTGGGAAATTTTTGTCGAAAACATAGTTTGAATGTATTTTTTTGTATTGGTGTCTTAAGCAAATTTGTTGGTAGTTAAAATATCTACAAACTTGCCGAAGACAGTAAAGCGATATTCAGAACGATTTAGGACCAATTATCATGTAAACTTTCGAAGACTTAAGCGACTCTTAAACTAGAGCCAATTCAGTCAAACGCCTGGTGGATCTGAACTCAGTATATCTATAGAAAAGTCGCTCAGTAGGTGCCCCGCTTGTTACTATTTTCGACTAGCACAGTGTTATAAGAACCGATTTTTTGAAGCTCTGAACTAAAAAGATGAACTGAACAGTTGAAAACATTGAGTAAAACGTTTAGTAATAAATAAATAAATAAATAAAGCAATTAATGAATTGATAAATTATAAATTAATTAATAAATGAACAAATAAATAAATTAATTAATTAATTATATTAATTAATTAATAAAATTAACAAATAAATAAATAAATAAATGAATAAATAAATAAATAAATACATAAATAAATAAATAATAAATAAATAAATAAATAATAAAAAATAAATAACTAAATACATAAATTAATGAATTAAAAAATTAATTAATATTGAATAAATAAATAAATAAATAAATAAATATATAATTAATTAAAAAATAAATAAATAAATAAAAAATGAAAGAAATAATTAAATAAATAAATAAGTAAATAAATGAATAAATAAACAAATAAATAAATGAATCATAAATAAATAAATAATTAAATAATTAAATAAATAAATAAGTAAATTAATGAATAAATAAATAAATACTTAATAAAAAATAAAATAAATAAATGAATAAAAAAATTAATAAACAAATAAATAAATAAATAAATAACAAATAAGGTTATTTTTCTTGGAGCACTTATTCAGACTTATTCATCTGGCTTCTCAACTCAATCTCAATTTTTTTTACTTTTATTATTTTGACTTATCTTTAAAAAAGCATAGATTTGAACAACTTCATCGAAATCTTTAGTTCTTTTTCACATAAGTGTTTAGCAGTTGTTCAAAAAATGTGGCCAAGACAGTAAAAGATTGCCTATGAGACAAGTATTTAAATATTAACTTACTTACTTAACTGGTCGTAACAACGGCTGCCACAAAAGTTCTCTCCAGGCGCCACTGGTTTGCGTTCGTCTTCTTCAGTTGGTCACAAAAAGAGATGATAGAATGTCTTGAATTTGATCCTTGATCCTTTCACTAGAGAAATGGTCTTCCTCTTAGCCGTTGACCTCCAACGGTATTCGATGAGATAGAACACCCTTTTCACCAAATCTTCATTGTCCTTATGCGAGCCATGGCCAAGCCATACTTAAATATGTCTCACTAATTGATCTTCGAAGGGTTAATCAACACATTATGGGCACATTTGTGGGTATTTAGAACTAAAAATGGATCTTCAAATGTTTATAGAACAGATATTTTGCCCATTTGGGAATAACTAGAACTTCAACTAAATGTGACTTTGATGACTTTGTAAACATTTGTACTTCAAAAATTTAGATTTCATAAATTTTTCATAAAAAGTAGTATTTAGAAGCGTGAAACTGGTAACACTGGTTATAGATAAAAAAGTAAAAAAGAGTGAAGGCATTTCAGTGATGTGGAGTAAAAAAAAAGTCAATGAAGACCCATTGAAACATTCTGATTTGGTTACTTTTAGAAGCTCAAGTTTACTCGCTCTAAGCTCGAATTAAATTAATTAAACTTAAAATCGATAGATTATTTCAGAATAAAAAGAATCACTTGATGCCATTAAAAAATACTAACAAATCAAACAATTATCACAACACCCAAACTCACGTTGCAATTTGACAGCTTCTACAGACCAGCGCCCGCAGGCACATTGGTGTTGTAATTGTGCTAAACTTGCGTTATTATTCATTCTTAGTATAGCCACAACAACAACTATTATCACAATTATCGTTGAGTCACAACAACGCAGTATTTTTTTATCGCAGCAACAAAATTATCGCATGCAAATAAATTGCAAAATCTATCGAGTGGATTTTAGTTGCGCTGCGATTGGTTTGGGCCAATCAGCGCAGCCCTTTCCACACCGACGTTGACCACTCGTCGTCGAGCTTATCGGCGACGCGGTGGGCGGTGGTGGGGCGTTCTTAAACTGGCCAATCTAAAAGATCTGATTTTGCATTAATGCATTAAGTAATTGTTTTATATTTGTGCGCAGTGATTTCATGGCTCGACGCCGTTGGCTGACTGGCTGACAGTGCGACAGGCGGTAATTGAGCGCGCCGGCAGAATAACTATGCGGCTCTATTATTGTTATTGTTGTTTGTTGTGTTGATTGCGCATGTCAAGTGTTGACGTGCGGCTTGAATTGCAACAACAACAAGAAAAACAATAATAATATCAACACCACACACACACACACACACACACACACACATCGATCAATACAGCCGCATCGTGTTGCCGCTGTTCGTGATAGCCGACAGGAATTAACGTGCCTGCACAAATGCGAATTCAATGTTAATTTCGATTATGGCCAAAATCTAAACACGAAACTGTCAAATTGTGCCAAAAATAAGATTGAATGAATTTCATTTGAAAACAAAAACAAAAATAACACACAGTGATTTAAGCGCCGCTCAAGGCTATGGTAGCAACAATAACAACAGCGGCATTGCCGTGACTAGCCGCCAGCCAGCCGTGCCACCCGCCCTGCTCCTGCTCCTGCGGTACTGTTGCTGTCGTCATTGTTTTAGAGTAGAAGCAGCAGTGAATTAATCGCTTGAGACATGAAAACCAGAAGGAATTTAATGACACAAAAACAAAACATTTAATCAAAAAGTTATAAAAAAAATTAATTAAAATTAATAAATGACTTAATTAATTAATTAATTCAATTATTATTAACTAAATTATTAATTCAATTATTGTTAATTAATTAATTTATTAATTAAGTAATTTATAAATTTTAATTTAAAATTATTATTAATTAAATTATTAATTAAATTATTATTAATTAATTAATGAATTAATTCCATTGAACAGCAGCTATTCTAAAAAAATTTTAAAAATCCTACCATCAACTCATTCTCAGCTCTAAAAGGGTTAACAGCAAATTACAAGATTTTTGTTTTGAACGTTGTCACTTTTTGGGCCCAGCGCTGCCCGTTGCCACTGTTGTTTACTTTTCTGTTCATATTCTGCATTGTTATTGTTATTGTAATTTTTGTTTTTGCTGTTCTTTTTCTTATTGTTGTTACTTGCGATTTCATTCTAAATAGTTCTTATTTTTGTTGTTATTGTTATTTTTGTCATAGCTTTTGCTACACTAAGAGGGGTTTGATCCGGTCGAGGGCGTCGCTGCCACAATTTTTTTGTGATTAATTAATTTCCTGACTGGCGCTTTGAAGCGGTGGCTGAATGCAAAAGTGAGAGCGGCGTCTGACTGGAGCCGCGACTGGTGGCGCTTACGGCTGGCGATTAGCGCCCACTCTGATCGCTGCCATAGGCAAATTGCGTTTTGCGTTCTGCGTTTGTAAATAATAATATTCCAAAAAATTCGCATTAAAAAAATAAACTTTAAATGAAACTTTAAATTTGCATCCAAAATATTTAAGAATAACAACAATAAGACAACAAGGTAGAGAACAATAGAATATTTTATCAAGAAGAAAACGAAGGAGAAGACAATTGAATATGTAGATGTAGATAGGGAGGAAGAAGAACAAGAAGCAGAAGAGGATTGCATATGTAGATGTTGATAGAAGATAATTGCGTATGTAGATGTAGATAGGGAAGAAAAAGAAGAAAATCGTATATGTAAATGTAGATAGAGAAAACAGAAGAAGAAGAAGATAAAGAAGCAGAGAATTACATAGGTAGATGTTATACATCTGTCTATATTAGACAGGAAGAAGAAGAAGAGAATTGCATATGTATATGCAAATAGAGAAAAACAAGAAGAAGAGGAAGAAGAACGAGATAATTGCATATGTAGATGTAGATAGAAAGGAGAAGAAGAACAGGAAGAAGGAGAGAATTTCTTATGTGGATGTAGATATAGAGGAAGAAGAAGAAGAAGAGAATTGAATTTGTAGATGTAGATAGAGGGGAAGAAGAAAAAGAAGCCGAAGAAGAAGAAGATGATAAAGGAGAGAATTGCATATGTAGATGAAGATAGAGTGGAAGAAGAAGAACAGAGATCTATATGTAGATATAGATAGAGAAGGAAAAGAAGAAGAAGAAATTTGAATATGTAGATTTAGATAGAGAAGAAAAAGAAGACGAAAAAGACAATTAATTGCATATGTAGACGTAGATAAAGAGGAAACAGAGAATTGCGTATGTAGATGTAGATAGAGAAGAAATTACAAGAAGAAGAGGATTGCATATGTAGATGGAGAAGAAAACGAAGAATTGGAAGAGAATTGCATATGTAAACAGAAAACAAAAAGAAGAATATTATTCCACATGTAAATAAAGAAGAAAAAGGAAGAAGAATAAGAGAACTGCATATGTAGATAGAGAAGAAAAAGAACAACTAGAAGAGAATTACATATGTAAATAGAGAAGAAAAATAAGCAGAAGTAACGCCAGTTGAAAAAGAAGGAAGAAGTGCAATCGAAAATTAAATTAAGCAAGTCGGAGAAAAATACAAGGGGCATAAAAAATCCAAACTGTGTTGGAAGATTAGACTAGAAGAAGCAAAGAAAAGAGAGTACAGAAAAGCCATAAAATAATTTTGAACTCATAGTCTCATAGTCCAACCACTCTCTCAACAACTCTCAAGAAACCAATGTTGCGCCATAAGTTTAGCTAACAATTGTTTAAAATTTTGCTTCAGTACGTCTTCATTTCTAAATAACTCAAAGCATAGCAATGAGTCAACATTGCTCAGAACTTGCGCCAATCATTTACAAATGAGTGATTAATTTAATGACGTTTTAATTTCGTAGTTTTTTAAATTTAATTCTTGATTTATTATTAAAATTATTGCATACTCAACTTTCGCTTCCCCAAAAAATTATTTATCACTACTTTGCTTTTTTTGTGACAATCGACGAATGGTGAGTGTGCTCTAGTGGCCATTGTAAAGGCAACAACAATGCCAGCGTCATCATCACAGTCAGCAAAGGCGTCAAACAGCATTTGAATAAAATCGCAATAAAAATAATCACTTATGAAACCCATTACCGGAGTGAAATTCGATGTCCGAACAGAGTTGCTGTATACCTACTTGAGACATGTGTGGCAACATGAGAGCGTTGCGCATGCGTAGAAACATAAATAGGGGGGAAGTATGAATGGGTGGACCTATTATTATTATTATATAGGCTATAGTGCACTGCGACCAACTTGATCTTTTGTGCAGCCTTTGTTTTAACCATCCAAGTTAAGGATTTTTATAAATTTTAGCACTTTTTTGGGTTGTAGTTTCCAGATGGTTTATGGCGGTATTGACGCCTCACCAAACTGGAGAAATCTCTTTCTACTGAGCGCAGGACATTCGCATAGAATGTGGAGTGATGTCTCCTGTTCTAGCTCACATATCCTGCACACATCCGTTGAGGATATTCCCATATTTTTGAGATGGTACCTAAGTGAGCAATGCCCTGTTAGGTACCCAGTGAGGATGCGAAGGTCCTCTCGGTTTAGCTTGAGGAGTTTGTTGGATACCCCTCTGTCCGGGGCCAGGAATTGTTTTGCCTGCCGTAGTCCCGTTGTGTTGGTCCATTGGTCGGCAAATTCCTGGTCAGCCCATTTCCGTAACCACTCCTGAATGTGTCCTCTACGTAGTCCACAGAATGGTTCCGGGCCTATCAGTGGGCGTAAGGCACCCTTTTTTGCTAGGCGGTCGGCTGGTTCGTTGCCGTCATGTCCTTCGTGCCCTGGTATCCAGTGCAGTTCTACAGTGTTGCGCCTGCCCAGTTCATTCAAGAGATTGCGGCAGTCCGTCACCAGCCTTGAGGTAGTCGAGTAGGCTTCTAGCGCCTTTAGGACTGCCTGACTGTCGGACAGTATATAGATATGTGTGCCAGACGACTTCCTGCGTAGGCACTCGCTGGCACACTCTATGATGGCGTGTGTTTCCGCCGTGTAGCTTCCCCATTGGAAAAGCTTTGTGAAACCTGGGACCATATACCCCAGCGCCAGTGCTCCCATCTTCCAACTTCGATCCATCCGTGTACCAAAGTTGCGACCCTGGGTCTGGTATGAATCGATTTGATCTCCATAATTGTCTGTCCAAGATGTTAATCTTGTACCTTTTGGAGAATTCCACCTTTGGTGGAATAATGTCGGAGATCCTGAGCATTGGGTAATTTTCGAGCATTTTTAGTATGCTCATGTGTCCCTTAAGATCTCCACTCTTTAGTTCAGTACTGCAGACAAGCCCTAAGGCCTGAGAGCAGGCTTCTTTCCTGATGGCTATGTTAAGAGGAGGCACACCTAAAATTGCCTCCATTGCAATTGACGGGCATGTTCTCATAGCCCCACTCATGCCTATACACGCCAGACGTTGCAGTTTGTTTAATTTTCCGACTGCACTTTTTTGTTCAACCTTATGCCACCAGATTGCTGATGCATAGGTGATTATTGGTTTAACTATGCTGTTATAGGACCAGTAGACCATTTTTCGTTTCGGGCCCCAGGTTTTACCGGAAAGTCTTTGACAGGCATACATTGCCCGCGTAGCCTTGCCGATAACATTGTTCAGGTGAGAGTTCCAAGTCAGTGTCTTGTCCAGGGTGACACATAAATATTTGGCCTCATCTGAGAAATGAATTACTTTACCATTCAGTGAGGGATTGCTGAGACGTATTCGTCTTCTTCTCGTGAATGGTACTAGTACCGTTTTATCCGGGTTGAACGAGAGACCTTTGTCTCTGCACCATGTGTTTGTTATACAGAGGGCCTTTTGCATTTGACTCGCAATAGTTGAGTCATCCCAGCCCACAACGTAGATGGCTACATCATCTGCATAACCTATTGTGCTAAATCCGAGGGCGTTTAACTTGGTTAGTAGTTCATCAATCACCAGAGTCCACAGTAGAGGAGAGAGTACTCCCCCTTGAGGGCAACCTCTAGTGGCTTTTATTTTCTGGTTCTGCCCTACTAGCTCAAGGTTTATCACCCTGCTTTCTAGCATGGATATTATCCAATTTATGATCATGGGGCTTATCCCTTTCCTGATCATAGCCTGTTTGATGGCTATATATGATGTGTTATCAAAAGCACCTTCAATGTCGATAAAAGCGCAGAGGGCTATTTGTTTAGCCTCCAAGGCCTTCTCAATCGACCTTGTCAGGTGGTGTATCGCTGTTATCGTCGATTTGCCTGTCTGATAGGCAAATTGAAACTTACAAAGTGGGCTATTCTTAAGGTATGCCTCTCTGATATGTAAGTCCAATAGTTTTTCTAAAGTTTTTAAAATGAAAGAGCTAAGGCTAATGGGTCTATACGATTTAGGCAGTTGTTCTGGCCTTTTGCCTGCTTTTGGTATAAACACCAGTAGCGGCTTAACGGGGGGGACGGAGGGGCGGACCGCCCCGGGCCCCGGGCTGCGGGGGCCCCCGAGAGAAGCTTGTATATACAAATTTAAAGTTTTTCAAAACTGAAACTTGTAAAAAACTATTTGCGCTCCACAATGATTGTTGAAAGGTTGCTTGTCACTTTTATCAATTGAAAGAGACAAAGTATCGATAATTGACTTTGAAATTGCAATAACAAATTCAGTTCAATAAAAGCAAAAAAACATCCTTTCTAAATAACAATTGTTTGCAAATTTTCAAAAAATGTTCCCTCGAAGATAGCAATATTTCATTTTTAACTTAAAATTGTCTGCAAAGTATGCAAATACAAAATTCTAAGTTAAAAATTAAATATCGCAACTTAGAGTTTGCTTGTAAACGAGTGGGAATTACTTAACCTCATTAAACTTTGTAGACGTCAAATAAATTTACAGTTATTATTATTATTTTTATAATTATTGGCTGGATAACAACACATCGTCTCGGAAATCCGGTTTTCTTCTTTGATACACATTTTTACGAAAGCAATTCTATGCTCCTTTAAGTAAGCTACTGCTACTGGGTTTTATATAATATTTCTGTACATTTCTAAACTACTCGACACGAAAAATGCACCTAAAAATAAAAGTGTTTTCTAGACTGGAACTTTGAAATAGAATAAAATTTAGATGTATGAATCTACAGACTGAAATCCAAAATATTTATGTTTTCCCTACCTGACATATTTTGGTCCTGAAACTTCAAAATTGAATATTTAGTTAAAAGGATGTCTTTCATTTGATACCCATATTTTATTATTTTATTTATTTTATTATTTTTATATTTAAAAAAATATTTGAAATGTGTATGTCCTTAAAATTTAAAAGTTTATTAAAAAGAACTTTGGGCCAGAAAATGAAAAACTGACTATGCCAGATTACTATAAATGATCTCTAGCTTCACGTCTATATCCAAAACTTTTTTTCGCACAGTGTATCTAATAAATGTAAAGTTGGTGTTTTTACTCACTGCATCATAACTTTGTCATTTTTCTTTCAATTCTATTGATGTTAGGCTTAATATTTGCTCAAGTAATAGATTTGCTCAAAAAGTAATATATTTGCTCATCTTAGATTTTAAAACTAGGGGAGATATTTTTTTTTATCCATAAAAAAAATATTCGAAAATTTATGATTTTCAGTCGAAAAATTCACTTTGTTACAATTTGAACAATCTATATATCACTAAAAAGGCTAAGGTATTATCTTCTTCTTGAACGACGGACAGCTCGTGTTAATCAGATAATTCTTTCAGGAGATATGTGCTCATAACTGAAACAACAGGAAAAAACTCGTTTTTCGAAGATTTTTTGAAAACGCTTCTTAAAAAAATTTTTATTTTCAGTTTCGTGTTCAGCGGCTAAAGTTAGTCTAGAAAACACTTTATCTATGCACGCGATTGGCCCATTTTTTTTCGAGTAGTGTAATGATGCACTGATCGCAAAACAATCTAATCCTCCTGCTCGGGTTGCTTGAAATAATGGCCAGATCGTAGTAACGAAGCAAGATTTGCGGTTTTTGCTGACGAGTTTGCTCTGCCAAAAGTTTTCCTAATTTCACGAAAGTTTTTATCAAATTTGGAAAGATTTAGTAAGATTATCCTTTTATCCATTTTTAATTTTTTCTCTGGGATTCTATTGCTTTCTATAAAATTTCAATCACATATACGTTTCAAAATAATTTGTCCCTTTACTGTCCATTTACTGTTCAATGGAATACAAATGAAAAAAAAAATGAAAAAGCATAACCGGAAATTCCAGTTATTAATTTTTTACGCAAACTTATTCTGCACCGTTTGTGGGGGCCCCTCAGCCGTCGCCGCCCCGGGCCCCCGAGCACCTTAAGCCGCCACTGATAAACACCACCTTAACTTCCGACCAGGCTTTCGGAATGTGGCCTAAAATAAGGCTGGATTTGAAAATCCTGACTAAATAGGGGACCAAGATTTCCCTTCCCTGTTGTAAAAAGCAGGGAAGTACATTATCTGGTCCAGGAGATTTGTATGGGTTAAATGAGGAAATCGCCCATTGTACCTTTGCCGGAATGCAGATTATGCTTGCTAGGCTAATGTCTCTGCTGGTGGCTGTCAGTGGAACTGCATCCACCGACGGAACAGCCTGTAGCGGTACACACCCCGGGAAATGGGTTTCCAGCAAAAGCTTGCTGGTTTCAGCCGGAGTTTCCGTGTAACTGCCGTCCGGTTTTAAGAGGGTACCAATGCCATTGGAGTGGTCTAGTCTGAGTGCTTTCTGTAGCTTAGAAGCATTCGGGAGGTTGTCAATCCTTTCGCAATGCTCCCGCCACGCAGCCCTCTTTGACTTACGCAGCTCCTTGTTGTATTCCGTTAGGGCTGTTTTGTATGGAACCCATTCATTCATACGTTTAGCCCTGTTGAATAATTTCCTAACTTTCTTCCTCATTTCTTCGAGCTTTTTGTTCCACCAGGGTATAACCCTACGGGTTTTACACATTATGGCTGGACAGCTCTCATTGAAAGCTAGACTGATAGTAGAATGAAGGTTATTGGCCTCCAATTCTAGCTCATAAATTGTTTTGATTGCTAAATTAGAGCAGTTAACGTTTTCTTCTAGGGAAAACCGAAAGATGTCCCAATTTGTATTTCTGGGACTCCTATAAACTTGGCTATTGTAAATGGGTTCCCCAAGGTCGAATCTAATGTGTTGATGATCCGACATGGAGACCTCATTTGACACATGCCAGTTTGAGATTGCCGAACTGACATTAGCGCTAGAGAGAGTGAGATCTAGTACCTCTCCCCTAATAGCGTTCCTGAAAGTCGGCACATTCCCTCTATTAATAATACTTTTATTATTACTAATAATGTACTCAAGGAGGTACTCACCCCTGGAGTTGACGTCCGAGCTTCCCCATACGGTATGGTGTGCATTAAGCGTCACAGCATAGGATCCAGCGAAGTCTCCGACTACGGCAATATTCCATTAGGGCTATGGCCTCCCTTGTTGGTGCCGTTTCATGCTCGCCCGGGAAGTAGGCTGAGGCTAAGACGACCTCAGTGTGGCCACCGGTAATCGGCACATATGCCCTTACCGCCACTAAATCCCCTGAGATGAATTCTGTAATTGGAAAGAACTTTAGTCTATTTCTTAATAATAGAGCTGCCCTAGGGCGGGTGTTTTTATTATCATATAACAACTTACACTGTGTAATGTTGAGCCCTTTGATGGTCTCGCTGCTTACCCACGGCTCCTGGATGAAGGCTGCGTCCAGAAGCTCGTTGGTGAACCTCCAGCTGATCACGTCTGATGCAGCTTTTGCGTGATGGAGGTTCACTTGGAGGCACTTCATTTGCCCCCTGTTGCTGGGTGGGTCGGTGGGGGTGGTCATCTGCGTGACGCTTTGTGGGCACGTTTTGCCACTTTTTTGCCCCGGTTTGTTGTCAGCTGGTGCGACTCCTCCCTGGAGCACCTCTCACACTTCCTCACACGACCCGTGTGAGGTTTGCCACGCCTGGAGGTGACAGTCGCCCTGGGGTTTACAGACAGCGTTTTGGAGCAGCAAGGTTGCTCCTCAGCTGCCTGCATGGCTGGCCTGGTGTTACCTGATCTGGCACTGGTCTGGGCAGTAGGCTCTTCAGCCCGTTTGCCCTTAGGTCTAATTTGGACTTTGCCAAATTCAAAGTTGACCATGTTATTGTTGCTCTTTAGGGCGTTTGTCGAGATAGGGTCAATGGCTAATGTGAGCTCCACTGTTGCCCCTCTCTGCGCCCTGTTGAGCACACGCCAGTCATCTACTCTTAGGCCACTATTTTGGCCCTCGAGCAGGTGCAGGATGTGGTCGTTGGGGTGGTTGCCGGGGAAGTACCCGACAAAGATTTGTGGTCGCGGGACCTCCGCTTCCGTGACCACCTTCAGTTTAGCGTCCTTCCACGGCATTAGTGTGGGCACAGTTGCCTTAAACCACTCCGCCGTGGCGTCGTCCGCACATCCGAAAGTGATCCATCCTGGACGAAATGTGCAGCTGGAAAAATTGGACTTCACCGAGCCCTTTCGCTGCTGCATAATCTTGTCCAGGATGCTGGATTGGATCATTTTCAGCTGATCGGTAGACCAGATAGACGACGGGAAGTCAGGCGGTATGATGCCTAGGAGTTGGGAGGTAAGCGCCTGACTGTAGGACGTTGTGGGCTGCGCAGTGGCTACGACAGGCGTCTGGACCACCTGTCTCTCCATGCAGGATGCACTTGCAGCAGGGCCAGCAACCCTTTTAGGAGAGTTGGTCTTCGGCGTTGAGCTATCCGACCGAACCCTCTTATTGTGTTTCTTGAAAGGTGGGGTTGACACCTTGGAGTCTTTTAATGGCTTTAAAGCCAGCCTCCTAGCATCTTCAATGCTATACCCCTTTTCCAAGAAAAGTTTTAGACGTTTACGCCCGGCACCAGATAGCCGGGTTTTGTCTGAGTCTGCCTTAGTGGTTTTTGGCAGAGGTTGAGAGGCGAGTAGTGCGTCCTCTTCATCGGTGGGGATGATTGCATCGCCGGCACTTGGAACAGAGTCCCCTGCCGTTGAAACAACATCCATAGGAGTTACATCACTGTTAGGACCTGGCGCCCTGTTAGTGATTGTAAGGTCATTGACCTGGTTATCCGAAGGCACTGCTGCCTGTTCTTTGACACGAATAGAATCCATACTTGGTCCCACGAGTGTAGGGGAAAGAAGGTCACCCGGGGCATAGCCTCCATTACCCTGGGAAGGCTAGGGTTACAACCAGAGGTCGCCAGGTATCTGGAGGCCACCGTTAGAAGACACACTTACGTAGTGCCATTCATCCCATAAGCACGGTACGGATAACACTTGGGATTACGGGTTTTATCGAGTTGTCCTCTCTAGAAGCGCCATATTCAGTAAAAGCAGGGGCACCTCGAGCAGGATGTGACTCTTCGCCACGTATGGACGGTCTTAGGCACAGAGGGCTTTAAAAGCCACAATAGCCTCTGGTACATCATACCTTACCCCCATGGGTGGACCTAAAGATTGGGAAAAGATTGGACAAACTAGTTAATAAATGGATACAATATGGATAGATCGATCTATGTGCAGTCAAGGCGCAGGTTCTGGAGAAATGTGCCAAGAAATGGTGAAAGAGGCGCTCAAGGAGAGATTAAGAAACAGACCGATCAGCTGGTAAATAAAAATACATGTGAAATAGCAGATTGGTAGACGGGCGAAGGCAATAGAAAAGGGAAGATGAATGGATGTTCAAAATAATGGATGAGTTGAGGCATCGATGTAGGGAGGAATGGAAAAAAGGTGGTTAGAAGAAAGATACGTTAGATTAGGTTAAAGTGAGTGTCCGGGCAAAAGACACACTTAGGCCACAAAATGGACTCATTGTGATACTTAAAGGAGAAAGTGATTTATCGGAGAGCCTTCACAAACCGATTCGATTTGTGTGTAAACCCTAGCAAGTGTCTGATGTTAACTAATCTGGGGTTTTCCAAGTTGTCAAAGAAGAGAGAGCCAAGGGATTGCCATCTTTGTCTAAAAAGAGCCGGTGAGTGGCAGAGAAGGTAGTTTATGGTCTCTTTTGGCTCTTCATTTGAGCTAAAGGAAGGGTAGAAAAATAGAAACCTTAATAATTGGAGACATAGAAGGGTAGAAGAGTAGACACCGGGATACACTAATAGAAGGGTCGAATGTAGAGAGTAGTATGGAGCAGTTAGAATTGTAGAAAGGTAAACTCATGGAGTAACAAACAGATGGACAACTTAGTCAGATTTTTAACAAATTAAAGATACAAGTATGAAGAGCTGACCCTGAGATCGATTTTGAACTCTTTTAAAACCGCTTGAACTTCTCTTGCAACCTTGTCAGGGGCCACAAGTTGATTCTTAAGAACCATGAAATGTTGATGACTCATTATCGACTCATCACTCTCTTCTACTACCAATAACGCGTACGCTCCTACGAAAAGAATCGTTAACTGTCTGTTTGTTGAAACGGCATTTGGATTTTCCTTTTTTTTTTCATTAAGTCTCTTTGTCATTTCTTATTAATGATTTTTTGGTTTTTATGTGCACAACGAACGCAACGATTTGGCACGCTCGGCCAGATCGCACAGTGGGCGTGTGTTGTGTGCTTGAACATGTTAAGAAATTAACATAAAGTCCAAAAGACAACGAAAACAATACAACTGTGACCAGCTAAGCAAACAAGTCCACAAACAGTCGTTTGGCGTTGCGAATTTGCAAGCAGCAACAGCAACAACAATGACAAAACTATAGCTTTGAGCTCTTCACATTCGAACCAATCGGCAAACGCAGCCATTGCACACACACACACACACACACACCTGCGATCGATTCGGCGCACCGCCCATTCCATGCGTTGGTAATTTCACTGCCGCCGCCTTATCGCCGCGCGGCCACTATCGCTTCAAGTCGAGCCGATACGCCGATCGCTCTATCGGCAATGCTATCTTAAGCCTTTTAAGTCACTGCAATACACCAGCGGGACCCTCGGGAATAGTTTCCGATTTAGCGCACTGCTAAAAATAATGTGCCCGATCACGATCGCACTAGCAGTCGGCTCAAGGAGCGCGCCTGTCACTGACGACCAACGCCGATCCGCTAGGAGCGATAAGTTGGCTGTAATCGGTCGCTGGTGCTAATCGTTGGTAATCGACACTGTACATTTTCAAACATTCACTGCAAATCCCTACTGCTGCAACAACAACAATGTTAGATAACTGCAACGTCAGCAACAGAAAAGGTTGGGTGACAAATGTGTCAAGACGAAACGTCACATTGATGGTGTGACTGATATGTGAAATGTTGGAATGTTAAGTGGAAATGTTGGCAGTCGATTAGGAATTTTTTTAGGTTGCACGAGTGATCGGTTGAAGTTTGATTTCCGAGGACGAAACAATGACGTTCGAGTGCGAGGAATTAAAAGTTTTGGTTGGCAATTGGCTATTTTAAAAATGTTAGTTAAAGCTAAGGGTAAGAAGAAGAGAAATAGTAAGAAGAAGAAGAGTAAGAAAAAACAAGAAGGAGAAGAAGAAGAAGAGTAAAGACAGGAGTAAGAAGAAGCGTAACAAGAAGATTAACGAGAAGAATGGAAAGAATAAGAACAGCGAGAAGAAGATTAACAAGAAGAATAGAAAGAAAGGAAGAGCGAGAAGAAGAATAAGAAGAAGAGTAAGAAGAAGAATAATAAGAAAAGTAACAAGAAGAATTGAAAAAGAAGAGGAGTAAGAAGAAGAAAAAAAAGAAGAAGAATAAGAAAAAGAAGAAGAAGACGAAGCAGAAAGAGTAGATGGAGAAGGAGAAGAAAAATAGTAAGGAGAAGAGTATGAAGAAAACTAAGAAGAAGCGTAAGAAGAAGAATTGAAAGAATAAGAAGAGCTATAAGAAGAATAAGAAGAAGAGTAAGAAGAAGAAAAATAAAAATAATAGAAAGAAGAAGTGTAGTAAGAAGAAGAGTAGTAAGAAGAAGAGTAAACAGAAGAGTAAGAAGAAAAGTAAGAAGAAGCAGAAGATTGAAACGAACAGTAAGAGGATGAGGAAGAAAAAGAAGAATAGTAAGAAGAAGAATAAGAAGAAGAAGAGTAAGGAGAAGAGTAAGAAGAAGCGTAATAGGAAGAGTAGCAAGAAGAATAGAAAGAATAGAAAGAAGAGAGTAGGAAAAAGAATAAGAAGGAGAAGAAAAAGAAGAAGAAGAAGAATAAGAGTAAGAGTTAGAAAAAGAATAAAAAACGAGTAAGAAGAAGAGTAAGATAAAGTGTAAGAAGAAAAATATAAAGAAGAAGAAGAGGTGATTGTTATTTACGAAACAAAGTCAACTGGAAACAAGAAACTAGAGTCATTGCTTTCATTATGAAGTTGAAGGAAACCCCTGAAAAAGTCTAGGAATCAGCGTTATTATGAAATTTATGGAGATTCTATAAACGATTTTACTAGAAACTCTGATAACATTAAAAAACTAATTAAATAATAATAAATAATAAATAAAAAATTCATAAATTTATGGAGATTCTAAAAACGAACTCACTAGAAACTATGAGCATAAAATGATGGAAAAATCAAGAATATGTTCACTAAAAAAATAATAAATTATTTACTTTACTTAATTTTTTTTTAATATAATTTATTTAATTTAATAATTATTTAAATTATTATAAAATTGATGGACACCCTAAGAAAAAAAGCTTAAAAGTTAACAGTCAATCAAATCCGCTTTTACTGCATAATTGATGAGGTTTTTACAAGATAAAGAATCATTATTACAGTGGCGCACTCAGGGGGGCTTAGGGGCTGAAAAGTTGTACGATACCCCGGCCCCCTTAAAATGAGATCCTATGTGCGCCATTTTTATAATAAAATTTGTAAGAATATTAAAAAAAAAAAATCACCAGAAACTTGAGTCCAGTTATGAATGATCAAATTGTTGGTAACTCTGAAAATAATTTCACTAGAAAAACTGCACATCAACGCAACTCTCTGGAGATTTTAGTAAAATATTTCAACAAAATTGCACGCAATTCCATTCGCTCCCTTCGCAGTGCCACAAACCAATGTAGAAATTGATTTCCTTTCATGTTGCCAATCTCACCAATGCAGCAGCAACAAGCTTTTGCATCGAAATTGCACTTTCCAATAATAATCCAATTTAAATGCATTAAAACAAACAGCTACCAATATATAACTCGTCTCTCCCCTCTACTTTCCCCTAAAATTGCATGCAACTCACAAGTCAGCAATGCAGCAACGCCGTTGTGGCATTTGCATGCGATTTGCATTTGCTGCATGCTCAGACGGCCGCATTTGTCTTGGCCATGTTGAAATTGGTGGTTGTTGTTGTTGTTGTTGTTGTTGCGGTTGCAATTTTGAACATTTGGCTGGGCGATTTTTGAGTCATCTGCCGCGCAGCTGTGCACATATTTCGCTGCATTGCAATTCTCAGAATTTGCGATGAGCTATAGCTTTGCATTTCACTCGGCGCAGAGCACAGAAAGGCAGACAGACGAATTGAGCGACAGACAGACTGATAGATGGTTGAACAGACCAATAGATAGATGAACATGCTGACAGATGTACAGCAACAACAATGAATTGCTCAACAACCAACGCAACGGCCTCCGTCCATTGCCTGAGAATCTCTTCTCTTTTATTTTATTGAGCAGCAAATTTTTGGTGACAACTTTGCTTAATTGTGGCAAATTTTTTGCACGCCGAGACGCCTTGACTGCAAACCGAATGCCTGCCGACCAACAAGCAACACTCAGCAACAACAACAACAACAACACGCTCGTGTGCAGCAGCTGCGTGCAATAATTCTCAACGTTGCGTTTTTACAATTGCTGAAATGTTGTTGTTGTAAAATTGCTCAAATACTCAAAGTCACTCGAACGTGTTCGGTATTGGCCAAAATAGTGGGAAACGATGGCGACATTGGCGCGTTAATTTTAGCCAAATGTCGCGCGATTGTCAAACTGTGATCAAGCAGCATCAAACAACATTTAAGAAATATATTTTTTATATTTTTTTGTTGTTGTTTTGCAGCAATTTGTTCACCTAGTTGATATATGTGTGGTTTACTTTTGCTTTTCATAAAGGAAAATGCATTTTTCATTAATTTAATTTAGTAAATTTTTTATAAAACTTATTTAAGTGACGCGGAGCTTTACTCAGAAGCTTCAATCAGTGGGCGGAGCTATCAAAATTTGCAAAACTTGCTCTCAATGCCATTGATGTATCGACTTATGGAAATGACTTTCTTTCTTTGGCTTTCTTCTCACTTGTGGCTTATGTAAATTTTGACAAACGTTTGGCACTTGTTGCGCTTTTATTGATGACAATGTGGGCGATTAAAACCTGGCGACACGTTAAGCTGAGTTGAATTGGTGGAGACAAATGCATGCAAAAAGCAACCAAAATGTTGCCAACTCTTCAATTGCTGCCATACAACTTTTGTTGTTGTTATAGTTAGTGACATTTCAATTTCATTTTCAAATTTCAAATTTTAATAAATTCAAACATAGAATGAAGTTGGGCACAAAATTTTTGTCTTTTCTACTATTAATGAAGTCAACTCCTCGCTCAGACTCTCTTCTCTCCTATTTAAAGTTGGTAGGAACTGAAGTAAGGCAGAAATATTTTATTTATTTGCTACTGATGAAGAAACTTGTTTGGTTAAACTCTCTTCTCTCCTGCTTAAAGTTGATAGGAACTGAAGTAACTAATGCACAAATATTTCTGTTTTTGCTTCTGACAAAGTCGCTTCTTTGCTTAGTCTCTCTTCTCTCCAAATAAAAATTGGTAGAAGCTTGAGTAAGGCACACATATTTTAGTTATTTTTTACTGATAAAGAAGCTTCTTTGCAAAGTCCCTCTCTTCAGTTCTTTTCTACTGATAAAGACGCTTCTTTTCTTAGTCTCTCTTCTTTCTAAATTAAAGTTGGTAGGAACTGAATTCAGACACAAATCTCTCTTCTCTCCTACTTAAAGTTGGTAGAAGTTGGAGTTAGACACAAATATGTCAGTTCTGTTTTACTGTTAAAGACGCCTCTTTGCTTAGTCTCTCTTCTCTCCTATTTAAAGTTTGAAGGAGCTGGAGTTAGACACAAATATTTCAGTTATTTTATTTTCTTTTCAGTGGCAAAGTCACCTCTTTGCTCAGAATCTCTTCTCTCCTACTTACAGTTTTTGGAAGCTGGAGTTATGCACAAATCTTTCTCGAACCTGTTGGTTATTGCTGCCACCATTGGTTCTACTTTTTTTATATTCTTTCAATAAGGATCGAAATCTGTTATGATTCTGTTAGGAATCACAGCAGATTGCACAGATTTAAGAAATATATTTATTTTATTTGCAATGAGGACCAATACACTTATCCTATACATCAATCTTGTAGCGAGTTCACCAACCAACAGTTACATTCAACTTCACTCAGTGCCAATCGAATCTCCATTGTTGCTTCTTCCATCTTTGAATTTTCATAATTTAAGTTGGAATTACTTTGCCTTATAAGAAATTATGTCATTGAGATCCTTGTCAACATTTTACTAACTCAATATCCCTTCTTATTTTTAAACTCACTCTTTTCATACTTAGAACATAATGTGTATATATAATTTGTAAAATATATATGATACTACATACAGAATAAATAACCTCTTTTCTTTCTTAAAAACAAAACCTTGTTTACATTTTAAAGGTTATTATTGGTTCTGCAAAAAGTGAAAATCTCATTCATTCATTCACATACTTTTTTCTAAAAATAGATGTCAACTTCATTCATGGCTCGAAGCAGAACTCTGCCAGTGGCTGATTACTTTCCGTTTAATTGGCGCTGACTTGCGCGCTGCACCGTCAAGTGGCGCTGCGCCAGCTGCAGCAGAGTGCCGGGCAGACACGCTGGCGTTGCGTTGCATAAACATAAATAAATGCCACAGCCATAGCGGCAGCCACAGCGCCAGTAAATGTCGGCGTATGTGTGCATTGGCGCGCAGCGTGTCACGGACAACGGCGACAATACTTGAGTCATAAGCGAACAACGCAGTATCGAATTAAAAATTCAGCAAATAAAATGAGAAAAAATCAACAAAAAATAAATAGTAATAAAAAATTAGTAAAATAAATAAATGTTGTTATTTCTCATTGAAATGCAAATGAGATAAGTTGAAAGCGTAGAAGAACGCTGAAGGGGAGCGGGAGAAATGGCAACTGAGCTAAAACAAGCAACAACGGCGCACTCGGACTCGGACTTGGGTAGACGAGCGAAACAGCACGCAAACGAGTGGAGAGACGGACAAATGAATGGACGGACACATACTTAGTTAGGACAAATATGTAGTTGGACAGACATACAAACGAATGGACAGACGTACTACCAAAACGTACTCAAACACATTCATAACGAGCCTCGACGTTACGCAGCGACTTTTAGCGCGTTAGGCGTCTGCCAGCAACACAATGCGACAAAAGCCGACCAATTGTGTGTTGGCCATCGATGCTAAACCTTTAACTGGCCAAAAAATGTATAAAATAAAAATTTGTTTAATAACCGTTGCCGAATTTGCATATCAATTAGCATAATTGTCACAATGGCAGCGGATTAAATTTCGATGAGTGTTTCCAGTGTTTCGCGTCTTCCGAGTTTTGGGCTGTTGTCTCGACT